>JAJKFI010000137.1:2934100-2976779 GCA_029204185.1 Lerista edwardsae | reverse complement strand
TATGAGGAACCCCATAAGTTTCTGAATTTTTTCTCTTATACATACATCCTTGGGGTCCTACACTGAAGTTTTATGTGGGTGTGCTTGTTAATGCTATTTAACGTTCCCTTCATTTTTGCTTTTCTTCCCTGCTGTGTGCTTCCAATTAAATATTGTTCCTTGGTACTTAAGAGCTTATGTTCTTACAACTTATCTCTCTTCCAGGAGATCCTACTTTATGACTTCCCTGTCATAACCCTTGCAATTCCCTCACACATAGAGCCATACCTGCTGATGGGATTTTGGCTGGTTCCTCGCTTCGACTGAAGGAATCCTGCCTTGGGTCTCTACTGTTTAGCTTGTTACAGCACTGCCAGAAGATTCTGGTTTGGGCAACTTTTTATGGAAGAATATCCCATGGCTAAACCAGCCACTGAGAACACCACTCTTTGCACCTCTGCAGTCCCAACTACAGTAGTGTTCTCTGGCTGTACAGTTATTGGTGTTCAGCAATAGCCCCTTTTCACATCTTTGTTCACTTCCTCCCGCTTACATCCAGTGTAGTGTTTCCTTTCATTCATCCAACTTTAGCTTTTGCAGTGGCATCTGGTGGACCACTGTGAGATACAGGAAGCTGGACTAGATGGGCCTTTGGCCTGATCCAGTGGGGCTCTTCTTATGTTAAACAGGGAGTCCATGCCTTGTTTTCTACATTGAGCCCATCTTGGTTTCTGACTGCTACCACTGCCCAACACTCAGTTTACTTACCTATAATCTGCCACCTTCTTATACTTTCTGTTGAACAAAGGAAGTAGGGTTATAAAAAGTTGAGTCATTTTCATGTAGTTCTTATATGAATCCTGAAAATCCCAAGTTTCAAATTTGGGATTGGAAATTTCTAGACCTTGTGACCGAAGACACACTTGAAAACACATCTGCAATGTGATAAGCAAACTGTTGAATAGAACCATAAAATTATTGAATCTCCCTGACATCAAGAATCTAAGGGGGTTAATATGTTTTCCCAGCAAGGGCTTCTGTTTCTAAAAGAAAAAAAACCCCTATGGAATGAGTGTCCTGGAACTATAGTTTTTTAATCTACTATTGTCTTACTTTAATAGTTTCTCTCTGTGGCAACACGTTCAGAGACTTGAATATGCTAGCAAATATCAAGCTCTTGATGCAGTGACCAAACCCTTGAAAACTTAATTTAGCAAGAATTGTTTTATATGCCTTCGAACAGAGTTAGGCAAAATGAGGCCGGGTTGTTTCAACTTGCAAGAGCTTCCACTGCCTCCAGTATATGGCTATCATATACTGTCCTCAGGCCCCTGTATCCTATGGGCACCCAAATGTAGCATCATTGCTTCCAGTTGCAGTAGCTATTTAGGTTTGCATATGAAAGAAAGGCGCAGGCACATGCTAGCCAATCATGCCAGGACTGAGCATGAGCATCTATAATCAAGTGAGAAAGAGAGGAAGACAGAAAAAAGTCATATTTTTCTTTCTAAAATTTATTTATTTAAAAGGTTTTTTCTCTGTCTTTTTCTCCAGTAAAGGGGACTCAAGGCAGCTATTCTTCCTGTTCAGGAATGTGTGGTGTGCCAAGAAAGAAAAAAAAAAGCAGCAGTGAATGTTGTGTGTCCAGAAAATAGAATTTAAAAAAATAGCTAGAATCAAAGGTACAGTGGTAACAACAAGTATGCATTATGGCCTTCTGAATAATTTCCGTAGCTAAAGGTTTCCACAAATCAGCCAGCTGTGGATTGTCGTCCTAACCCTGCAGGCTGTAGCAGCCTATGACTGTTGAGCAGTTGATGTGCTTGCAAGTGTACCCAAGATCCACTGACGACAGAAGGCCTATTGCAGACCCCAGTTAAATTGATATAGCTGATCAGGTTTTATTAACTTTTGGAATTCAGCCAGAGTGAAAGCCTGAGGAAGGGCTTGTGCCACTTAAGGCTATTTTGAAACTGGAGCCTACATCTACAAATGCAGTGGAAGAGACTGCTTGGGATGGAACTACTTGACAAAAAGATTCAAAGTGTGAACAAACAAGTAATCAGATGTAAATTGAATGTTTTTTTAAATTATGAAAAGGTTTCTTTATATTGCACATTTCAGCAGGGGAAACAGGCAGGGGCATGTAGGCGGCTCCATATTGATCACCTGTTTGTAGCCAGGTGATCATTGACGACTCCATTTTTCTGTAACAGAATTCATAATGCCAGATCAGATTTCACCTATGAATCTATGTATTCCTTTATGTTGTCCTAGCATGCAAATAACATGTTTTTGTTTGTTTTGAAGCTTGCCCTCTCCCTGTATCTGTTTTGAAACTTGAAATATACTATGTTTAGTCTTATTTCTATGTTTTATGTGTTATAGATATTCCCTTGAGAAAGAACTATCTGAAATGTGTTGGGAACACCAAAAAGAACATACCATTTTGGACAGCTCTTCATTTTTTTTGCCTTTTTGTGTGCTGATTACAGCAACCCTGATCCTCTCTTCAAACACATTTTGTTTCCATGAAATGGTTTAAATGTGTTGATTAGTCTGCATTAAGTGATTGCGTGTGTGTGTCTGTCAGTCAGTCAGTCAGAATCTTGAGGCAAGGTGCTAGGAATAGCACCTTTATTATGATAAGCTTTAGATGTCAAAAACTTTGTAGTTCTATTTTACAGAAAATATTGACCTGTAATCTGTGACTTTATCAGTTTCAGCCAATTTAGCTTCTGATGGTTCATGCCATTGGAGCTATAGTTAATTATTGCTTTCATCTGCACAGGTTAGAGTCTGGCTCTTATTTCTGAGAGCAAGGCATCAAGACACATTATCACTTAGTTGCAGCACGAATATAGAAGATATCCATAGAGGGAGCATATTAACAATAAGTTGGGACTATTTAAATAGCAAAAGCAAGGGCACAACATTGTTCAAATATCTTCTTCCCTATATCATGAAAATACTGTAATTGCTCATTCTGCTTCAGCCCCAAGTGTATCACTTTTATTATTACTTATACGTCTCCATAATGGTATTTTCGATCTATGCATTTGGTCCCATTAATAGAAGTGTTTGAAGCGTGGGTGTTATTTTACTTAGAAGGAGGCCTATTGTGTCAGTAAGCCTTAGGCTGTAATCCTAATTTACTGGAAATAAAACCTCTACCCATTAATTATATCCAAGGATGTTTTGATTTAGATATTTTAATTCCCATGTTCCAGTCATTTCCCTCCCTTGCCTAAGACAAATGACATTTTTAATGTTTTCAAAATTGAAACCCTTATTCCCAGCTACGAGTGATTACCCAAATATATGGAAGATACACAGGTATAGGGTTTGTGAGATCTTTGGAGGAAGTGAATGTTTAAACTCAAGCATGGACACTGTAGAATGCTGTTCTTTGTGCTCCTGCTGTCTAATCCAGGAGCTTATTGTCATGTGGCATTACAGATTTTGAGAAGGTGAGGCATTTATACCTGTCTTCATTTGAAATTTAAACCAGCATACTGCATTGTGGAACTCTATTCAACAAATGCTAAATACTGGTCATCTATCCATCCTTTACTGAAGGTCTTTATTCTGCAGTAGCTACAACATGTTGTACTCTGCAGTAACTAAACCTTTTTTTTTGTTTTTGAAAAATATCTTGAGGTTATAAAATAATACATGATCTTAATCTAGTGGCTAAAAAGCATTGCACTTTTCTCATCCAAGGGAGTTAAAGTCTTTAAAGCCACAGCTGTTAGTTGACAAACCACAAAACTTATCCTGGAGTTCTTTAACACAGCATACTTTACCTCAGTAGAGGAGGTAAAATTGTAAGTGTCTTCACATGGCTCTGTTGGAAGACTTGCCACATATCATTACTGTCATGTTTGGATACAGTATCCTTACCCACTTCACACCTAAGCACCGAAAAAAGTAAAAATGTTACTGGGGAGGGAGAGAGAAGATAATTTAACCATATGCTGTGATCTTGTTCATGTTTCTGAGTATATTTTTACTGTACTGTCAGTTTTAGGCATTTATATAAACAGTAATTAGAATTTGAATATAGCTACCTGGAGTGTCCTAATGTAATATGTGTTTAACTGTTTCGTCTTTTTATTTCATAATAAATAAATCTGGAAAAGCTCATCTGACAAGAATATGTACTGTTAGAGGTCAATAATATTGAAGCACATAAAATTTATTGCATGTGCTCCAAAAGCTGTTTTCAATACAAACGTCATATGTCTGTCTTATGACAAAATGAGTATTTGACCTGTGTTTTGTACTTAATTGTCAACATTCCCTTGACATTTCCCAGTGTTATAAACATTTGTCTGTTTTGTAAAAAGCATATTGCCAAGGAACAAAAATGGGTGTGTGTCTCATGACACCTACCTGTTGCATTGCAGGTGGGGAAAATCCATGCATAATTGTTGGGTGTTAAGTATCCTAGCTGTGGATTTGCACGTACAGGTACTTGTTGCTTTACTGCCTCTCTAGAAGGGGCAGTATTTTTTCCTGAACTGGACTGACATAAACAAGACAGCAAAAATGTTAATTCCAACAGACAAAAATCAGTGCTCGATCAAAGTGTCAGAAGAAGCAGTGCAAATGGGTAATGCAAATAGTTGCATTTATATAGTACAATCCCTGACACAGCTAAACTTCCACTGTGGGTGATCTCTGATCTAAAGCCTATGATTCTGAGCACACCTGGAAATAGTCCATTGCACATTCAGAAAATAGCATATTCAAAAAAATCTCTCTGGTCTTCAGGTGAAATCCCATAGCTTGGTTGGTAGGATCTAGAATTAGCTAGCAAATATACTGGATAAATGTTTGCAGGGCACTTTCAGTCAACACATGGTGAAAACAAATGTTTTCCTGGCAATGCTTAAAATTTCTGCTCTCTTTATGGTTTGAAATTATTAATGTAAATTAATAATTTACATTAGTTGTTTACAATTAGTTGTTTATAGTTGTAACAACAGTTTACAGTTGTTACAACAGTAGCATGCACTTCAAAAAAAAAAAACACCCACGTCCTGATAAGTCACAACCTACTTTAGAGTTCATTTTGCTTTTGGGAGACAATTCTACAGTGAAAGCAAGCGCCTTTTTTTAGCGTGTGAATTTCTTGCTGTGCTGTTCAAAAATGTGCAGTGCAGCTAAACCAATGAGCATTGCAAAAGGAACCCTCAAATTCTGATCAGTTCCAAAGAACTGTATCAATTGTTCTTGAAAATAGATCTTGGTTCCCATGCTGAAAGTGGGATTCCTCAAGCATGCAGCATCCATCTCCCTATGCTGGCTGAGTTCTCTAGTTTGTGAGGTGCCCTGTGTAGCAGAGTTGAAGTGATGGAAATTGTGACCTGTCCAAGTTGGTAACAAGTAGTCAATTTGAACTTTTAAAAAAAACACCCACCTCAATCATTCTATGTGGACGCCTTTATTTGCAGTAATGTCCAAGTAGAGGGACGTGGTGGTGCAGTGGGTTAAACCACTGCTGCTGGGCTTTCTGACAGGAAGATTGGGAGTTCAAGACTGCGCAATGGAGTGAGCTCGCATCGCTTATCCCAGCTCCTGCCAACCTAGCAGTTCAAAAGCACCTAAATGCAAGTAGGCAAATAGGGTGGGAAGGTAATGGCGGTGGGAAGGTAATGGCGTTCCGTGCGCTACGGCGTAGAGTCATGCCAGCCACATGACCACGGAAGCTTGTCCTTGGACAAAACGCCGGCTCTACAGGCTTTGAAACGGAGATGAGCACCGCCCCCTACAGTCGGTCAGTCGTGGGGAAACCTTTACCTTTACCTTACCTAGTAGATCACATACAATAGTTGCGTATAGAAAAGCAGGAAAGCTATATGACTTTTCTTAGGGTAGGAAATAGGCTAAAAGCAGTTGTTCTCTTACAAAGAAGCCTCGCCTTGTTCATGCAACTGGAGGACATTTAAACAGCTCAGTAAGAATGTGCGCTTCTTCATGTGGCCTCCGGATAAAATTGCTGCATCTTAAAATACCAGCTGTTGCCAGCAAGGTGAATTTAAGTAAAAGCAGCTCATTTTACTTGTCAGTAATGTTAATGTGGGATTTTGGCAGCCTAATAATAAAAATGGCAGCTTGCTGGGATGGGAAGATATAATTTACTATTCAACCAATGGGTATTGCAATGAGAAATAATATAAACACTTTAAGATTAAGCATAAGATAATCTTATAGCTGTATGACTTCTTAATGCTGTGAAGAAATTTAAAGAAGTTATGAATTGAGGGAATGAATTTAGATAGCATGTTAGACACGATGTTGTGAAAGTTCAGTGAGGGCAACGTCAGCTATGCTTAATTAAGTGTCGTATACGTACACAGTTGAACTAATTCAGATTTGTTTCCATAAATTTGATCAGTCTCTTGCAATCTGGGTGCATGTGAGTTTTTTCTGATCACGTTTTGGTGATACTAAACTTTCATTTCAGTCCAGTGTGCTGGAAATTAGTTAACTGGAAATTAGGAAACAGCTCCTGTTTTTGAGAAATTTCTAATCACTTTGTTTTATGACTAGTTGACCTACAGTTGATTGCTTTGGTTTTTAGCACCATTCATGACTGGCTTTTTTCAAAATATTAGAAAACAGATCCTTGCTCTGAGGGGTTTATGATGTAGACATTGACACAAGGGAGGAAAATGTAGATAGTTACTATTTGAGCTACAGGTGCTTGGGACCCAATCCTGTTCACCATGCCAGCCCTGAGGCAAGGGAACAAATATTCCCTTACCTTGAGGAGGCTTCTTGATTGCCCCCTACACCGCAGGATGCAGCATACCCCATTGGCTCGGCTGCATAAGCACAAGAAAGTTGGCTGAGACTGGGCTGCTAGTTATGGAACGCATTCTGTGATCATTGACAGGCAGTACTTGGTGTAGGACCCAAGATTTATAAATGTAATTTCCATGCTGGTTTCAATGACTGCACGCGTTTTGCTCATTGCAGCTTTTGTTTCCAGCACGTTAAGCTTCTCAGCTCTCCGAAGGGAAAGAGCTGAGATGCTGGTGCAGAGGAGGGATGGAGTCTTTTCAGTTGTGGCCCAGCTTCATGAGCACCTGCAGGCTTTAACCGTTTCAAGACCTGGCCGTTCAACTGCTTTTTTCAGGAGTCTTCTAACTGGTGTAATCAATGGCTTTCTTGCCTATATTTTAGGATTTAGTCTCTGCATGTTTAAGTTTGAACTTATTGCATGGTTGTACAGTGGCATGGACTTTGTAAGCCACTTTAACAAAAAGAATGGCATAGCTATTTAATATTGGAATGTTTTTGCCTGTTTGAAAGAATCCTGATGTTGTCTATATTTAATGTATATACTACTTTAACAGAGTCCTGTAGTTTACAAAAGAAAGAAATGTGATTGTTCCTCTCCCTGGTGAACACTCACAGCACAAGCCTATGCATGTCTACTCAGAAGTCAGTCCCATTGTGTTCAATGGGGCTTACTTACAGGAAAGTGTGCATAGGATTGCAGCCTAAGTCTAAAAGAAGCAGGCAAATAGGGAGAGAAGGGAAGGGGAAGAACATGTGTAACTTGTCACACCCAGAGCTAGTATGAATCATAAGGGGGAAGGGGATAGCCAAAGGGAAATGGCTTCTATGGGCCGGTGTTTCAAATGTCCCAGAGAGGAAACCTTTCCTCATCTTTTTCTCCTCTCTGGTAGTTGAAAATCTGGTCACGTCCTAATTGGCTGCTACTTTTGCTCCAGTGGGGCTTGTGTCACCCCTGGGGGAAACACCAAATCCACCAGGGAATGGCTTCTGTATCTGAACAAAGACTGTGCTCCTCTGTACTCTCACTTGGGAATGTGCCCAATTTTATTAGTGGGCTGTCTGAGTAAACATGTGGAGGATGGTACTGCCAGTTATTTAATCTGCCTTATTTCCAGTTTTGACTTTTGCAGGAACTTGTCTGCTTTTCAGCTCATCTGTTTAATTGCCCTTATGAACACTTTTTTCCCCTCTCTTAGGATTGGAGCTATCCAATGAGAAGAGAGATGCAGGTATGGATGTTCTTCACACAGTGCTCATCAGGTGCTTGAGTCTCATGCAGAGGCTTAGCAAAATCATATTGTGTCCTGAGATGCTCTTGGGTGCTCTAGAGTCATGTCAGGGAGTGGGTTTTAGAAGCACTCGGATTCAAGGAAAGTTCAGGCTCATTGCCATGGGGCTACGTGTGCTCACAAGGACAGGTTTAGACTACCAAGAGATGGGTTCTATGTTCTTCCGTTCCTTTTTGCTTAACAGTACAAAGTGATCAGATAACTTGGTTCCATGGTCAGATTAAGAGGGAGACATTTTTTATTACTAAGGAAAGGTGCTGCAGTGTTTTGGAGGAATAGCGCCCTAAGTACATATCCCCCCCCCCCCAGATTTCAGCTAAGCAATGGCTAAGCAGACTGCTAATGTTATTGTCCAGCTGAGAGCTGTTGAGAAGATCTAAAGAATCAAAGTTCCAGCCCCTTTTGCCTTCCTGGGCTCGTGGACATTTCTAGTCTGAGATTATTGCCTCCCAGAGTCACTGTCTCCCTCAGCCAGCTGGCTGCCTTCTGTACAGCCTTCCGTATCACTTGGTTCCATGGCCTGACTGCAGGGGCTCCCGCTTTCTTTTCCAAGAGAGTCCCGAGGCAGCTGGTTACTGTTTGTTTCACTGTGGGCAGTAGGCTGGTGGCTCATCCTGTACCACCTGGTACTGGTGCATTTGTTCTTAATGCTGAGAACAGTAAAAGTAGTTCAGGAAGTTGTGAAGCAATGAAGACTTAACTGCGGTGTGGATTGATGGTACCTCAGCAGAGGGAACCTGCGTGGCTAATGGAATAATACAGCCGCTCTCCCAAGTTGCATTTCTGCATGAGAGACTTTCTAAATCAATACTTCGGAGCATTACTTTACCTTAGACTGGTGCCTCTCTGCTTTGTTCAGTGGCCATTCTGAGATTTTTTAGGGGTGGTTGAGTTGTATCATTGTGGCCCCAATATGAGGCAGGAATGATCTGTGCTTGTTGCCAGGTTTTCTTGTTTCTTAGGAGAGGGTTTCAGTAAGACAATACTTAGGGGCCAGGGAGAATTTTGTCTTGCCTTCCCAAACAAAACTCTTATATATTAGCAGTGTGATTCTATGCATATACTGAAATTGATTTTCAATACGCTTGAAAGCATATGTGGGATTGCAGCCTTAATTAAAATTCTAAAAATGAAGGTCTTTGAGTAATAAGAACAATAATGGGAACCTTTCATTTTCTCTTACAGAAGTTGGCTTTGTGCTGATGTAGTGGTTTCCTTTTGTGTTGCAGGCAGATATTTGATGTGAAAATCTTTCCCAGCATGGAAATGTGAAGAAATGCTTTAACTGTTGCCTTTCCTGCAGCTGTTAAAGGGGCAGGATCCCTGCCAGGGAACAGAAGTTGCAACTCTTGGGTCAAAGTTGCCTTAAAATGGTTGTCAGACACTAAAATGGCTCAAGTAAGCCAGTCAGGATGCCACAAGACAAGGGGGACTTGGCATAAAAGGATCAATCCCAGGAGAGAGGAGGCAGAAATGTGGAGATAGAGGGAAAAGCAGAGGAGAGGGAGGCGAGTCAAGTGTGCAGTGAACACGTTCTGAGTTTTTTTAAAATATTGGACGTCTGTTTCATGGGGTGTTTTCATGCTGGTCAGATTTTAATAATAATAATAATAATAATAATAATAATAATAATAATAATAATACATGTATTTATATACCGCCTTTCTTAAAGTCACTAGATTTCTCTAATGATTACAACTCAAGGCGGTTTACATAGGCAGACTTTTTTTTTTTAAAGGCCTTGCCCTTTCTTATTAAGAGGTGACTGCTGCTGGTTCATGTTTTGTAATATTTTAAGGGTGTTTAAATACTGAAATACAGTTTTCAAAGTGATTTTATGGCTCTGTAAGCTGCTTTGGGTGCTCTTCAGGGAGGATGGCAGGATACAAAACAAGTATAGGCGTGCCCCTGTGTCTGCGGATCCCGTGTCCATGGATTCAGTTATCCACGAATTGGGGGAGTGCCCCCCCCCCGCTGTAAGTGCTGGCGTTCAGTGGAGGTCCTGGGGGGTTGGTTGCCCTGGGACCAAGCCCCAATTGGCTGCCCCACCCCGCAAATAATTATGGTGATGTCATTGCATCACCACAATTACTTCCTGCATTTGCGGGGTTCTGCGCTGCCCCCCTCCTTTCTTTTACTCCTTTAAAAAAAGGAGGATGAGGCCCACAGTGGTGAGATGCAGCTCCGTTAGAGCTGCTTCGCATCGCTGAAAGTGGTGCCTGGTAGCAGCTCAAGTGCTGTTCCAAGCGGCGCCTGGCTCCTCCAATACCTGGGGGGGGGTGCCCCTCGGAGCTCTGCAAAGTGACTCCCTTCACACCGTTCCAAGCGGCACCCGCAGCCAGCCTCCCTCACATTAGAGGGAGCCAAACTGAACGTTGACAGGAAGTGCTTCTGTCTGTAGTGTGCACATTGCTCTTCAGTTTAGAAAGGCTTCCACTTGGTCTACGGAAGGAATACCAGCACTTATAGCACAAAAACAAAGGTATTGTGTAATACAATGACAATAAATAATAATAATAATAATAATAATAATAATAGTAGTAGTAGTAGTAGTAGTAGTAGTAGTAGTAATGGAATGGATGCCCGGGGGGGGGGGGCTGCTACAGTATTTCAGTGGCATCCCCTGTATCAGTGGCTTCTGAATCCATGGGGTGTGTGTGGGAGTGGAATGGATCCCCCGCAGATGCAAAAGTGAGGTGAAAAATCCACTTATATACCAGATTACATTCTTTTCAGCTTGTTAGTGAGGCACATTTACCATAGTCCTGCTACATTCAGAAGATTTTGAATTGCCGTGGAGTGTCAACACATTCCAGAAACACCCTAGTTTAAAATATCCTGGCAGCCAGGGGGTGGGGGGAGCTTGAACTGGAGCAGGGTGGGACAGTTCCTGGAATTTGAGTGTGGGATGATATTACCTTGGCAGCCTTAGCGGTAGGCTCCCTGCTGCTGAGGCTCTTGTGGCACCCGTTATTCTCTCCACCCACCCATCCACGACAGAATTACCCAGTGGTTTTTCAGCAAAGGGAGTAATCACTTTCTCATAATCCATTTAGTGCATTCGGCCTGAGTTTGGTACCTGAGAGAGAGCAGGGGGATTGCATTTTTAATTCCCCCGTTACCTTCTACCAGGTTGAGGTGGGGATTTCTGTGGCACTGTCTATGTTTCTGCTGTGCAAGCTGCCATTCAGGTCCCTGTGCAAATGCAGGAACATTTTGCACCTGAGACCTAAGTACTCTTCCTGGGTTTTTGCTAAGATAATGACTGTGATTTGAACCCTACCAGCAGTGCTGGTCTTAAAATAATGTAACTCCCACTTTAGTTTATTGCTGTATGTAGTCTGTGAAAGGCTGAACTTTGTGTTGAGGTGGGTTTTTTTGTCTCTTCTGCCCCCATAGGAAATTTTACCTGGCTTGTTCTTGGGCCCATATTCTTCAGCTATGAAAAGCAAGGTAAGAATTTCTGAAGTTTTGTATGTCATAAAATGAGCCCAGCTATACCATGTATGTCAATCACGCCAGATATAATAACCCCATAATTTTTGATGTAACATGGATTGTTCTTGAAGGTATTACGGTTTGGTAGATCATATATGATCTGTTTTACTTGTCAAGGTTCAGTGAAGCCTTTATTCCCTTCTTCCCATGAGCTCTAATTTTACAAGACTAAATCAATATAAACTTTAGGGCTGCTATACCGATTAATCTCTTCTGATGAAACATTCAGTTGTTTGAAATGTATTGATCCTGTTGACACTCTCAAACTCTTCAAAGTCAAGGAAATGTGTTTTCTTCATTAACATGACCAGGCTAGCATGCACTGAACTTGAAAACTGTAAAGCAGCTGATGTGCCAATACCAAACTGTCAGGACCCTGCCCAGCCTGCTTAGAAGCTCCGGAAACCCTCTCCTTGTCAGCAGATGATCCTGTAGTTGTTGAGAAGACAGCAGTCTTTTGCAATATCTTGTGAAATATCAGAAGCTACATCCTAGAAACAAGCTCTTAGTAGCTTTTTCTTTTCGTCTTATATTTTACATATTCTTTTCACTTTTAATTTTCATTTTGTATTATATTTTATTTAAATCCCTTGTACTATGTATTGTCTATTATGTGTTGTATGCCAATAAATGTACTGATTGATTGATAGAAGTTCAGATAGCTGTGGAGGAGAAGATCTTTTTTGGAGCACCAGCACCTTTGATGGGGGCTACAGCCAGCCTTGGCACCATCACCTTCAGTGAAATGACTGTGTGTTTGCAAGTCATTTCTCCCATCTTCTGCTACTAGTGTGTCTGCACAAATCTCGTATATGCACAAACCCTATTGATTGTATTTGGTTTTAAACTATCACTTCTAAGTAACTAAAATTACAGTTTTAAATACACTTGTTAAGACGTAGATTTTATTGAAGATAGCAGGATTTGCATCTGAGTAAATATGCCTAGGATTGTACTTTAAATGCATTCTTTTAATGAAATGTCCACTAACTAAACAGTGGCCACTCAGTTCTTCCACCATTATTGTGGCAATGGCCTTAAAGTGGTTTTCTCTTTCCAAATTTTGTTTTGCAGCTACCTATACTTCAGAAACATGGAATTACCCATGTAATATGCATACGGCAAAATATTGAAGCAAACTTTATTAAACCAAACTTCCAGCAATTGTTTAGGTAAGAAACCAACCAAACCATGTTTTCAACATTATAATTATAAAAAGGCTTATTCATGTGTATAATAAAATACTTAGGATTTGTACAGTGCTTTGAATGTACAAGCACTTCAAAGGTGTTATCAAGATGTTAACAAACCTGTAGGGTAAGTAAATCTTGTGGTTCTCATATTTTAGCTAGAGCTTCCCCAGTTTGAATTTCATCCCCGCCATGAATGCCAGAGGGGGCTATAGGGGAGAGGCTTCCTCTCAGCCTCAGCTACTCAGATGCAACATGGGGCTAATGCTTACCTTGCAGTTTTATTGCCAAGACAACATCAAGATAATCCCCATGAAATGCTTTGCATACCCCCAAAGCCCCCAAGTGTTAAGTATGACTGCTGAATGAACCTTTCAATTTAAAATACAGGCAGGCCCTCTATCCCCGGGGTCCTTCCCCACCGCATATGGATGTAGAAACTGCAGATTTGCAGCATGCCTGTATGTACAGCAACCATTACTGTACCTTTGTTTTATGTAGAAGTGCTTGCAACGTGTTTCTTGTGTAACCATCTTCCTTAACTGAAGAGCCAAATATGTAAACAACCTGCATGCTACAGAAAGATGAACAGGAAGCAGCAACTCCTGCTTCCTGTCAGTTGCCCTCTAGTTAAGTGCTTCAATATACAGCAAAGATAATTTAATGATTGGGGAGGGGGTTGGATCGGCAGATAATTGAAACCATGAATGCAGGATCTGCAGAGGTTGGGACCTGCCTATATCTCTCCTGCTGAAAAGGAGACCAAATTTTTGGAACTCTGTCTCAGTAGTTTAGAAACCATCAGTTTGCGCTTTTTGCTGCCTCTGGCACCAGGCCTGGGATGTAAGAGCAAACCAAAATTCCTGTTAAGACCGTCCACCCATTACAGAGCCCCCTTGAGAGGGGCGCATTGCAGCAGCGAGAGAAGGGGCTACTTACATTGCTCACCAGCTGCTTTCCCCCCCTCTTCCCATGTGATTCCAGACTTGGATTACTTGATACAGTGATGGTAAAAGTATCTGGGTGAGGGGGGAGTTTCAAGCAAAAGCAGCAGAAATGAGAACTGTTAATCTTCCCTTTGCTCCTCCGCCCTTCCCTGAGGTGCTTTGCAATAGAGAAGCAGCTTTTTGGCTCTTGTGCTGCTGCAGCATCCTGTGAAGACTGGGCTGTATTCGGGATCTGCCTTTTAAACGCCATTAGATGTCAGTTTTATTTAGGTGACAAATGTTTTCTAAGCAACATGTTTATGCTCAGAAAGATGAGCAATCCTGGCTGTCTACTTAACACGCCTGTTTCACTTGTAGGTATTTAGTCTTGGATATTGCAGATAATCCCATTGAAAATATAATAAGATTTTTCCCTATGGTAAGTGTTTATCTTGGCTTATAAATTACAGTTTCTTAATCTTCCTTTTCAAAAGCGATGTGCACTTTATGGCAATGCAGCCCGGTGGGGCTGGGGAAGAAGCAGAGGCAGCCCATCTGCAGAGCATTCAGGCCAAACGAAGATGGGGCTCCATTGTTCCCGTAATTATAGTGGCTGACAAGGCTGTAGGGAGCACGTTGGAAGGCCAGCTTGCATCACAGTGTTGGGAGTAGGGAAGGCCCCTTCAAGTTGATGGTTCCTTACAACATCCACATAGTTAAAAGATTTTGTCAGTCAACCTCTGGCTGCAGTAGTTGCAAGCCCCATGGGTATGACCCATGTTGACATTCTCTTGCGCATAGTGAAATGGAGCTGCATGGTGCATGGCTCTTTTGCACAGCTTGCACGCCTTCCTCCTCACATAGGAAAACTTTGTGGTGGGTTGTTCTCACGGTAGAGGGCACTGTCCACTGACCTGCTGGGTCCTGCCCAGTGGACCTGCTGGGTGTCTGACCGTTATCCATGGCTGGCATTTTGCTACAATGCTCCTTCCCATATCCTGGGCTTTTCTTGCAACTTCAGTCACGGGTGGTGCATCTTGCAACAGCTCTATTGATCATTTTGGATTGTGCCAAGCTGGGTTTAGGAGCCACAAAAAGCACCAGGTAAGAGCCTCTGATTGTTAGGTCTTTTGTGGCTGCAGCTTTCAATTATGAGGACTAGGAACCTTTTCTAAAATCAGAAACTCAGAAAATGATCACCACCTCAGATGTTATGGGGTGCTTGCAGGAACAAGGATACATTTAGAGGGAAATGTATCCCAGAAATGCATGTAGCTGCTTTGCCAACTTCTCCATAAATGGTGGGGTGTTGGGAAGTGAGCATTGAAAAATAGTGTGCAAGAAGATGTACTTTGCCAGCCACTCAGACCTCTGTGGCTATAATGTGATTGGGCAGCAATGCTCCAGCCCAAGTAGCACTTTGTTTAACCCTTAATGCACATAGCCTAATCTGCTTTGTCAGTTTCACGATCCACCAAAAATTGGGCCAAAGACCCAAGGCCATTGTCATGGGATGAACATGGCGAAATGTAGATACAGGTATATGTGTGGGACACACGCACACACACAGAGCCATTTAACTTTAATGTTATTGTGTGCCTGTAAACCGCTTTGTGAACTTTGTGTTGAAAAGCAGTATATAAATACTAGTGATGGATTGACTGATATGGGGAAGCCTATCACCATGGACCAATCCAGAGGTTTTCAGACTGGAGTGTTGCGATGCACCAGCCAGGAAAGCTCAACCCTGATCCTTTAAGGGGCAAAGAGAGGGGAGGGCACCAACGCACTGCCAAAAAGGGCTTTTCCCACACTTACCCCTCACAAGGATGTGGAAAGCCCTGTCAACAGGGCTCCCCCAAGCCTCAGCGTGTTGGAAAAAAAATGCTATCACGACCCACTTCCGGTTTCATGATTACAAAACAGAAGTTGGTCGCCGTACTGTTTTTAACATGTTCCGAGACTTGGGGAGCCTGTTAACTTCAGTCTAGTCTCTTCAAGCATTCAGGCTGCCGGCTGCCTGCCCTATAAGTAGAGGTGTTTGAAAATGCTGTTATTTTTTTGCAGATTTTGTGATTTGAAAGGCAGAAAGTGGTGTTCTGTGTTTTTTAATCTGTTTTCATTCCAAGTTCTCATTTTTATTAATTTTAAATGCTTTAAAGGTGTTCTAGGTAAATGATACAGATGATATAGTGTCAGCAGATGCAGCCACAGTATTATTTCTAATTGGAAAAGTAATCTATTTTATTTCTGGAAAATACCTTAAACACCAAAAGGTGGTGTTTTTGTGTTTTTATGTGTTTTTAACACACACAAAAACCACCGCACCTATAAGCTTGCAAAGTTTTAAGGTAAAGGTTTCCCCACGACTGAATGGTCTAGTTGTGACCGACTGTAGGGGCAGCGCTCATCTTCGTTTCAAAGCCTGTAGAGCCGGCGTTTTTGTCCAAGGACAAGCTTCCGTGATCATGTGGCCGGCATGACTCTACGCCGTAGTGCACGGAACGCTGTTTCCCTTCCCACTGAAGTGGTCCCTATTTATCTACTTGCATTTAGGTGCTTTTGAACTGCTAGGTTGGCAGGAGCTGGGACAAGCGATGGGAGCTCACTCTGTCACGCAGTCTTGAACTCCCAACCTTCCAGTCGGAAAGCCCAGCAGCAGTGGTTTAACCTGCTGTGCCACTATGTCCCTGTGCAAACTTTTAGAGATGTGTAAAAGCAAGAAACACTTTGCCATGGTAATATTAATGGGCAGAGAGGCCCCCTGATCAGCAGATAACTGAATCCATGGATACAGGGGGCTGCCTGTACTACTCGGCTACAAACAGTGCTGGCTCTGAATCGGTAGTTGTCAGCCCTTGCACATTGGCGATGTCATCCTGCTTGTGTACAGCCTGTACTTGCAATTCTTTGGCACTGTTAAGCTAGTTTAGGATTATTTGGCATTTTGTGTTTACGTCTGGCTGGCTACAATAGGAAGAATATTTTTGTCTTTTAGACTAAGGAGTTTATTGATGGGAGTTTACAAACTGGAGGTACGTACCTTCATTTTTCTATTTGTCTTCCTAATTTATCCAATGACTGTTGGGATTCAGTTGTTTTTTTTTAGGTTATATGCCCCTGTGAAGATCCTGAGAGAGTGAGGGGGGTTGAAAATGAACTGGGGGTGGTGGTGCTTCATAGATCAATGGCAGAACATCTGCTTTGTATACAGAAAGTCCCAAGTTCAGTCCCTGCCAGCATCTCTAGGTAGGACAGGAAACCCAGCATGACTGCCAGGCAGTGTTGTCAGCGTGGAGCTGGATGGGCATAAGATAGAGGAAGGTGTTCTTTGCACATTAGGAAGTAGTTTGTCTGGGGAAGAGACATGGTTAGGTGTAGCAAACCAAGGGAAAGTCTCTTCTGTTTTAATATGGGGGAGACTTTTACACGTTAGAGTGGCATCTCCTAGAATACAGTGGCATCTCCTAGAATAAAAGAGAGGGATTAATGCTGGAGGGTGTCGCAGTGTGTGAATGGAGTGCCTTCTTCATGCAGCCTTCAAAGCCCGAGTTTCTTCCAGGCTCCAGATTTCTTTTGGGTCGATCCCAGCGTGGCGTGATGGAAGCCTTGCTTGGGGGGGGCCCAGAGGGCAGCTTTGAACGGCCCAGATGAGAACTCTGCTTTCCGCCTCAGAGTGGCAAAGATGGCTGTGATTTTTTTTTTGCCGTACTTGTCAGTGAGCTTGGGTTCTGTGGATGGCTTAAATAGTCTCTTGCATTTTGTCCCTGGGCTTTATGTTACACTTTTAAAGCCATTTTGTAGGTCTTGTAGGTCTTGTTATTGGTTATAAATTAAGCAATACAAGGAAGAGAGTTGTGATTTTGTGGGACTGTTTGCTGGCTTGTGTAAAATAATTTTTTGCATTCTCAGGAAAAGTTCTTGTCCATGGGAACGCAGGAATATCTAGAAGGTAACAAAATTGATTATCTGGCTTTTCACAAACTCCAAAAGGCCTGGCCACCCTGATGCCTTACTTGTTCTCTGTTTCCTTTTCAGCGCTGCCCTAGTTATTGCTTATATTATGGAAACATTTGGAGTGAAGTACAGGTACAGAAATGCATTGACCAACGTCATGCCACGGTTGAGTGTTCTTTCTTGTGTGGGTTGGGACGTGACTGGAATCGGTCACCTGAGTGGTGGGGACTTTTTAAAAATCCAGGCAAGGCCACAACCGCACCAGATCCATTAATTAGCCAGGAGACTAAGAAGCAGTAGTGTCAGCCTACCGGTACGCTGGGCGTGTCTTCCGGGTGAGCGGCAGCGCGATTGCTGCGTTCGGGCGGGCTTTCGCTGTTACGCAACAGAACGCAGCGATCGCGCTGGCACTACTGCTAAGAAGGGTGTCTCAGTGCAGTGCGTGGAGGCTCTGCTGGGACTGTGGAGGTCCAGAGCACCTGGCAGCCTCCCTCTGTCATGGAATCAGTGGGCCCTCAGAACCCGTTTCCCAGGTGTATCATGGGAGGGGAGGTGGCAGACCTTGTAGGATTGCTTTAGGGCGGGGAGCACCGTGAGTGGCCCCAGTTAACTGGGGTGGCACTTTGTGGGCCTGAGTCGTGATGTTTCGGCAGGGCTTGCACAATAGACGTTCCCCACAAATTGTGTCTCTATTCAGGGTTCAGTGCTTGAACCAGTAACTAAGTATGCATCAGTAGGATCATTTCCCGCCATCATCTTGCTCCAAACCAGACATTCTTCTAGTCCTGATAATTACGTAGAAGCTACTGGTGGTGGGCTTTTTTCCTGAAGTGAAAGGGTTCTGGACATGGCTGATTCCTAGGTGGGTGACTTGCTTAGGAGCTCTCAAATGTCACCCTAAGTTCCTTGAAGAAAGGGCAGAATCCAGACATCACAAGAAGATCAAGAGACCCAGATGCAAACAGACGTTAATCATGAAGAAAACTTGGGTCCTTTTCTTTGTATAGGGATGCATTTACATATGTGCAAGAAAGAAGATTCTGTATTAATCCCAATGCTGGATTTGTTCATCAACTTCAGGTAAGTTTTTTTTTTCCTCTTTTTCTTTAACACATTGTCCACCTGTTGACAGTGATGTCTTGTTGGTGGTCTGGTCCATTCCAGCTACCCCTGTATCGGAAGTGCATTGATACTTGTTCTGACCTGAAGGATGACAGGTCAGAAGCGCTATCAGTGCACAGCCACCATCTGGGCACCCAGGAGCAATGCGGGTCCAAACTGCCAACCTGGTTCTTCAAGAGGGAGTTCAATCCTATCCAGAACAGGCCTGCCGTCCATAGTTTGGATCACAAGGCTTCTGCTTACTATCACCTCTGTCGTGTCTGGATTTAATTTCACTTTATTCACTGTCATTCAGCCCGTTACTGACTCCAGAGAACAATTCAGGATTTCCACAGCTGTTTCAAAATCTGATGGAATAACACCCAAGCCCCCGGTCACCTCCACCAGCAGGTTCTTGTAGAAGTTAAATAATATGGGAAACGAGATGCTAGAATGTGGGTAGAGCACATTCTTTGCTTGCAGAAGTCCCAGGTTTGATCCTTGGCATCTCTGGGGAGGGGCGGGAAATAGCAGTCTGAGAACCTGAAAAGCCTCTGCCAGCCACATGTAGGCGATATTGATCTAGATGGGACCAATGATCTGGCTCTGGAGAAGGCAGGTCTCTAAATTCCTTTGATGAGGAGAAATCCCTGAACCCCACCTTCTGGCTCCTACACTCCAGGAAGGACCAGCATCACTGCAATACCCTGCCGCAAAGCCCCATCCCAGCCAGGAGCCTCCTAAAGGGCACTGTCGTGAAAACTGCTGAGTGGTCTTACGGAACTACCCTCTCTGGTTCCTTGTGTAGGTCATCAGCTAGGTAGCCAAACCTATTTCTGTTCCCTTTAAGACTTCCTTCTGGTTTTCATCTGGATGGGGTTGGGGGTAGGGTATGCTAATTCAGGTAGATTTTGGCCCATTTCTGCATATCCAGTCACTTTTTCACCTCTCTTAGGAATATGAAGCCATCTATTTAGCAAAATTAACTATCCAGATGATGTCACCTCGGCAGCTGGAGCGATCCCTGTCTGTTACTGCAGGTGAGCACCATTGCACTATAAAAGCCTGGTCTCTTGCGTGCTTGGAGAGCTCAGATCCGTTGTTGGTTTGGGTGGGAATAATCTGGTTCTTCATGGTCTCAGTGCAGTCACACGTGCAAATCTGACTTGGAAGCTTCTACAGCCTAGTTGAGCCATCTGCCCCCATCCTCAAGGTACGGAAGAAAACCCGATTCCTCAGTTCCTTTTTGACCTTCACAAAAGGTGGTTTCTGCAGCATCACAAAAAGGTTGTTTCTGGCTAATTCCATGTCCAATCATCACACTTAAGAATATTTTTCTACCTCACGTTCTTGAATTTTGGTGAAACTGGCCATACTTAAAGGGCATATATAATTATTGAAGAAATGCATTTTTAAATGTTGAAACTCAGAGACAAAAAATATAAGTTTCAAAATTTTATTAAAAAATGGCATGCTAGTGATACTTTAACTAGCTGTACATCAGACACTGGTTGAGATATATAGTTGGAAGTGGCCTCACTTTAAAGCCCTTTTCATGAGCTTTTATATGATATGCCGCACAATGTGTTTAATAATTTTAATTTTTAAAACTTCAATTTTAAATTTTAAAATTTTCTCAAAAACTGACATTTTTGAAATTTTGAAAAACCCTCAAAATTATTTCATACTTGTGCCTAACCATCAAAAATTTGAGGGGGGATGATGATGGGATCATAAGATGCGAAAGATAACACATACACATGATCAAGAGAAAATTGAATTTTCTAGTTGAACTTAATTTTTTTAATCTTCAATATGGTTTTTGTACTGTATTTATGAATGTTGTTTCCATGTGCATTGCTTTTCTCAGTCTGTTCTGTTCTGACCCATTTACGTTTAGGTGCTGTAACTTTCTGTAGCCAGAAAAATGCAAACTGGAACATGCAGGATCATGTTGACTATCTGTTTATTTGTTGATAAATATCAGAACTGTCAATAATTGTGAATTGCAATTTGAATAAGTTTTTTTGAGGTTGCAACAAACCTGTCTAAAATGAGTAAGAAATGGGCCTTAAGTTACTCTAATCTGTATTAAAAACCATCAGAGAAAGGGATTTTGCCAGTGACAAAATGGGTATGTTCTATTTTTCTTGAAACACTAGCTTAAGTCTGTAAAATTTGTAGGAAAGAAATTAGTAAAATAAAAAAAGAGGATGAAAAAGATGAAATTACGGATTTTCCAAGTGCTAGCCAGGATGTAAGTTACCAGTATCATTTCAGAAGTTTTAAGAACATTGAATACATTTCTCCAAGTTCTAGGAGAGGTTCTGTTGACATGAAAACTATATACACAATATTCTACAGAAAGAGGCAGGAGAAAACAGTTTTATTTTTGCGGATTTCTGTGTTTCCAAGTGCAAAAGGTGGTGTTATATTTTTTGTTCAAAATTTATCACTTTATTGTACTATGCAGGTGATACAGATGGTATAGTGTCAGCAGATGCAACCACAATAATTAACCAGGCACCTGCATTAAATTACCCCTGCTAACTGGGCAAGAGGCACTTTTTCCAGTGGTGTCCCTCTTATATTTAGCAGGGGGAGAGTCATTGTCCCTCTTCACCCCAGCTCAGTGTCTTTTCTAGTGGCTGCGGCTGGTGGTGTTCTGCAATTTTTAGATTGTAAGCCCTTTGGGACAGAGCTATTTACTTTATTATTTTCCTGTAAACCACTTTGGGAACTTCATGTTGAAAAGTGGTATATAAATACTTTTTGATAGTTTGATTGATTGTTTAAATATAAAAGAAATAGATTTTGGGGCATTTTTAAAATAAAAATGCAGCGTGCAAAAAGCGGTGGTATTTGTTTTTATTTCCTTATCACTGTTTTCTCCCACCTCTAACTACAGAAAACATAAAAGAAGTACTGCTGTACAATGTAAAATGAGACCACTCCCAACTCTGTATCTCAACTGGTGTTTGATGTACAACTAGTTAAATGGTGTCCAACATACACTAGCTTGCCATAAATTTATGTAGCTAAAAAATTTCACATAATAAACATAGGCCACTAAAAATTGGTATTTTTGCATTACACCAGAGGACAAATGAGTACACCAAATTTCAGAAAAATTTAAGGAGGTCAGTCGGAAAACAGTGTGGTGATTTGACATGGGATGACCCTTAGGTATTTCTCCCTCATTGTTCCAAAACAGATACTTTTACCTTAGCTTCTTGTGTTATCTGTTAGCATCAGCTCTTTAAGTCGTGTGTGTGTGTGTGTGTGCGCGTGCGTTCATTCTTTTATAACTGCGGTCGCCAAACTGGAGGCCGCTGCAGCACCCAAAAGTCTTCCTTTTGTTCTGCCTGGGAGTGTTAGGAAAGCCACAGCTACAGCCCCCCAGTGCCCCTGTGGCCAGCTGCGCCTGCCCAGAACGTTGTGTGCACAGCCTGCTGGTGCAACAGAACCAGGAAGTGGTTGGCCGCAGTGACACTCCCATGGTTTTTGAACGATTGTCTGGGCAGACCCGCACTCTGCGTGACCATTCCCTCTGCTGGTCTGGCTTCAAGGCCTACCATTTGTTTCCTAGGAACTGATGGGTTGAGCATCCTGCCCACCCTTGAGAGGTGCCCACCCACCTGAGGGCAAGGGCAGAATGATCCACAAAGCTGCAGAAACGCCCAAGGTTGGCTCTGCTCTTGTGTCTGCACTGACAATTATTTGGGCTGTGGGCAACCTGGCAAAGGCAGGTAACTTGTCCTTCATACCTACTTTAAAAACCAAACGAAAATCACCATTGGGGAGCCTGATGTCCCTAGACTGGTTTTACAAAGTGTTCTTCCACATACCTACCAGTAGTAATTTGAGAAGTCACCCACAGTTAGCCATAAGGACCTGAAGCAGCAGCTATTTGTGTTCCTATAATAGAAAATCAGCATAGCACGAGACGGCTGCTGGGAATTTGTTCAGCTGCCTGGGGCAATCAAGTACCAAACACGATTTCATGAATGTAGCATTTGCAAGAAGCCGAGGAAGGCAGCCCGCTTAGACCCTCACTTCCTCCCTTGCCTTTGCAAGGGAAAGGGGCTCTGCCTGCCAGCCCCTCCAAGTAGCTGCCTCTTTCACAGGAAGTCTGAAGCGGACCCATGAAGAGGACGAAGAAATCGGCAACATGCACGCAGCAGCGGCGGCAGCAGCGCAGAACGGTTGAGGCCGAGAACAGCCTGGCCCTGCCGGCCGGCGACTTCTATCCATGGCAGCTGCTAATCCCAGCAGATGAACAACTCTCTCGAAAGACAGACTGTGGGATGAGTCCACCTTCCTGATGCAAACCTGCCCCTCCAGTAGCACACCGGAAACCGTTTTAAGGTATTGGACTCCCTGACTGACCACATGGCACTGATTGTTTTACTCCTTTTTTACACTTTATAGTTTTACCCTAAACCAAGATTTTGACTTGCAAAGAGGTATTATTGCAATAATGCACTTTTCATACTTGAAATTTCTTTATTTGTATTGATAAAGTTATTACTTTAAACAAGATGCGCGTTTGGGGGTGGGGTGATTTGTTTATAAAGTTATTTGTGTAATTTATAACAAGAGTCTTTAGTAAAAAAAACTTGCTAAAATTCACTACTGTTTGTGTATGTTTCCTTTTCTAAATTTACACTGTTGTGTCTAACCTTAATCTAGTTTTAAGTCAAAGTTAGAACTTTAACTGGAGGGAAGAAATTTGAGGATCTGGTGCGTGGGGCTCGGGCATAGCGAGGGGGCAGGGGAAATAAATGTGTTCAGCAAATAAAGGGGAGCAGGGCAGAAACTGGTGGATCCAGGGAGGTGATTCTGAAAACTAAATTCAGTTCTAAACAGGTCTACTCTATGTAGGACTAGAGTCTACTTGTGTGTAAGATATCTGGGCATAGAAACTTGGTCAAAACAAAACACAGGATAACAAAAGAGGCTAATTTTAGAGTTTAAATTTTACCTTAAATTGCAAACTAAAACCTAGCTCAGTTTAAATTGAAAGTCGAATGCGTGTGGTTCCTAAATTTTTCCACCTTGACCATCAGCCATTGGCTACGGCTCCCCATTAGGACTACAGTCCTATACATTGTATAGGGTGGCAGGTTTTTCATTAGCATTCC
The DNA here is from genome assembly GCA_029204185.1 of Lerista edwardsae. Classification (NCBI taxonomy): domain Eukaryota; kingdom Metazoa; phylum Chordata; class Lepidosauria; order Squamata; family Scincidae; genus Lerista; species Lerista edwardsae. The sequence goes on along the minus strand of JAJKFI010000137.1, from coordinate 2,952,882 downwards.
ACTGCCCCCCCCCCACGGTTTCCACGGTTTCTTGGGGAGCAACAACACACAATTTGGGAGCCACTGGCAAGCGGTGGATGCGCGCCTCGTGCAAAGAACTCTGGGCTCAGGGAACGGGTTTGCTCCCTTGAAGCTGACCTGGAGCAACAGACAGTGGCAGAGGGACTTCTGCTGATATGAAGGCATCGTCCACCCTCAGACAGGCAGGTCTTCATCTGCCTTGGAAGGACGTCTCTGGGATAGAGAACATCATTCTGGAGAAAAGGGAAACAACCTCACAGTGGAAACCCCTCCTTCAGGTGATGCGCCCATGTCTAAGAGTGCTTCTGGGAAGGGGGAAGTTGGGGACTCTGTGTAGGTGATTCTATAATTGGGACCATAGACTGTGGTGGATGTATGGACCACATACTGACTTGCCTGCCTGACAAAGGTTGCAACTGTTTCCTTTAGATATGCTGGTAGGGAGTGCTGGAGAGGATTTAGCGCTTGTGTTGTGCATGTTGGTACAAACGACAGACAGAAATGTAGCCAGGTGGCCCTGGAGGCCAAGTTTAAGCTGCTAGGTAGGAAGCTCATGACCAGGACCATCCTCAGTAGTAGCGTTCGTGGAAGAGCAGTGATGTTTGACAGCAGCCAGGCAAGAACAGGGTAGAATTTTTTAAGAGTGGGAGTGTGATGGGATGCAATAACCAATCCAACATGAGACTCTGCAGGGATAAAGGCACAAGCAAGCAATTCTTCATGGGGGAGGGGAAGACCTTATACATAGGTGTCTTTATGCAACTGCCTGAAGTCTCTCAGCTAAGAGTTCTTTGAAACTCGATGTGGAGAAATCCATTGATATTTCTGGACTTTCAAGAAGGTGTTTTGACACAATCCCTTGCTATGGGCTTCTGGGAAGACTCAACAGGGAATAAGAAGGTAGGTTCACTTATGGATAGGACCTGGTTGAAGACCAAGAAACAAAAGTGGGTATAAATGGGCAGTGTTCACAGAGGAGTGAGGTGGAAAGCAGTGGTGCCCCCAGGATCGGCCTTGGGACTAGTGCTATTCAACTGCCTCATTAATGACCTGGAGTTGGCGATAAGCAGTGAGGTGGCCAAGTTTATAGATGACAAACTTTTCCAGGTGGTGAAGTCTAGAATAGACCATGAAGTGCTCTGAAAGGACCTTTCCCAACTTGGAGGTGAGGGGAGAAATTGGCAGATGTGCTTCAATGTAAGATACTCATCTAGGAATAGAGCTCAGGTAAAGCGAAGGCAAATTTGGAGTCAACGATCATGAAATTTGCTATGACTTGTGGATAAGTCAGGTTTGGGGGAGGCAAGTCCAGCAGGGTTGTTATGCCGCAAGAAATTGCCTGTAGCTGGCAACAATACAGATGCCACAGAAGTAACAGGTGCTCTTCCTGGGAGATGCTCTGTGTGGGAAGGAGGTTTTCTGCTTCTGAGGCAGTGGAGGGAAAAGAAGTGGCCACCCTTTGTGATGAATCCTTCCTGGGCTTCTCCAGCCCTTCCTTCCTCCCTTGCTCCTGGTGCTCCCTGCTGGGTAGGGTAGGTGGGGGAGTACTGAGGCTTGACTTTGCCCTTTGGCTACCCCCCTTGCACTCAAATAGGTTTCTGCCATCTCTGGACATCCCCTCCTGCCTCGGCACAAGTACCATCTCCCAGGCTCTCAGTGGTCTGTTTCATAAGGGCTGGTGTTGCAGCAACACATTTGATGCTGCTGCCGGCGGTACACACCTCCTAGATAAACAGCTGCCCAGTACAAAGTTCCATTTAGCCTGCCAGCTGGTTGCTCTCTTCTGCACCTTTTCCAGTTCTGTTATATCCTTTTTGTGATGTGGCAGCCAGAACTGGACATTACTCCAAATGTGGCCTTACCATCAATTTTTACAATGTACAATTTGTACAGTTTTATTCTCAGCCCCCTTTTCAGAGAACAAAAAACTTCACTCACAATTACAGAGGGTGGATTACCCTTCCTGCTGCAGAAGACATCATACCAGGAGAAGGGCACCCCCTCCCACACACGGACACATGGATCCTCAATATGCCCATTCCTTCAAAAGGCTAAAGAATAAAACTTAATGCAGGGAAAAATTTTCTCTGTGAAAGATGTAATGGGGAGCCAACCATGGTATGCCCGAACCAAAGTTTTCTGCTTTCAGGAGGAAACCTTCCCTCTTCTGGCAGGCATGTGCTGCCATGCTATGTGCCCAGGCAGGAAATCCACGGCAGAATAATTTGTAGCACCACACGAGGGACACGCATGGTTTTTGCTCCAATGCACTCCAATGCAATCCTGGATGGCAATGCACATAGGGTTGCAAATTCCACATGGGTGGAAATTAACATTCCCTTGGAATAACTATGTATGCAGGCTGGGCCTTATTAAGGGCCAGAGCCCACTATGCTTAATGAAGGGAGGAGCGCTACTGAGGGAGAATATTTGTTGCTGGAGGCAAACATTCTCTGGGAATAGTGGGGCTCCTCTTGCATGGAGCTGATTAAAATTGGAATAAGGCTTATGGTTCAACTACAGACTGGCTCAGGGCTTAGTTATAGGGCCCAGCTGTCACCTGCCCCACTACCAGCCATTGATTTAGGGGAAAAAAAAGATGCTCAAACATTTACCTCCCTATATTTACAAAAGCTTGTGAACTGCAGGAGCTGAGCTCTTTGCCAGGCAGTTATCTGATTTTTGAATAGCTTCAAGTCTTGAGGCAATTAGTTATATGATCTTCCCATCACAAGTGTTTTCATTGACAGCTCTGCAGGACCCACCAGATACCAGGTCCCAACCCACAGTGAGCTTCATGGCTCACAAGCTGTGCAGGCAGAACCCAAACGATTAGCCAGGCATGTGAAAATGACAGACCATATTACAAACAGCACAGCTGTCTTCTGAAATATCTTCTGATCTCGTTCTCTCGGCCCCTGTTCATTGACGCTTCTGAACATGAGACCTAGAGGCAGGTTACCTGTGTGCAAGTTTTAACAAAGCCCAGCTCCAGGAGGACAAGCCCTGGCTGTGCACTCTGCACATAACTCATGCTTGAAAGCAGCGATTCTACCCAGAAGCAGTGGACTTGGCTAATGACACTGGTACAGAACATAAGAAGAGCCCCTATGCTGGATCAGGCCAAAGGCCCACCTAGTCGCTCAGGGAGCTCAGTGGCCCCCCAGATGCGCTCAGGGAGCACACAAGATATTCCCATCTAGTTGCCACTTCCCTGTATCTGGCATTCCGAGGTAGCTTCCTTCTAAAACAAGGAGGTTGCGCCGCCCATTATGGCCTATGATGGACTTTTATCTAGAAATCTGTCCAGTACCCTTTTAAAGACACCTAGGTGAGATATCATCACAACCAGTGATGTCATGCAGGGGGGACTCAGTTCCACTAGTTAAAATTAGGGCTGACTCCACCCACTTCACTCTCCCTCCTCCTAATTCCTCTGCAAAGAGCTTTTCTTCTTGGTTGGCCGGCACTCAGAGGGTTAAAGGGAGCGACTCCGGATTCCTAAGGGGGCGAAGGCAGTGATGTCATTCAGGGGGAATGGACGGGCGTTCCGGATCCTAACGGGCTCCGTGGCTGGTTCCGGGTTCCCGACAAGTGCCAATCAAAAGTGAGTTCCTCTTCCTAAATCATTTGAATGACACCACTGATCACAACCTCCCGAGACAAGGCATTGCGCAGATTATCTGCTGGGTAAAAGTTATTTCCGTTTATCTGTTTCAACTCTCAACACTCAATTTTAGTGGGTCTCCCTTGGTTCTGGTGTTGTGAGGGAAAAGAACATCCCGCTATCCACCCCCTGCATAATGTTGTACTTCTCAATGGGGGGGGCGGGACATGCTCAGGCATCTGTTTTTGATACTGAAGAGCCCTAAACACTGTAGCTGCCCCAGTCCAGTAATCTCTAATTCCACTTTGTCCTTTTTTGAGATCTGGTGACCAGAACTGCACCCAGCACTCCAGATGTTGCCTTACCAATGCCCTGTACAATGGCATAAGAATATTGGCCATTTTACTCTCAACCCCCAAGCAGGACATCGGCCTTCTTCACCCCTGCCACACACTGGGTCGATACTTTCATTGAACTGTCCACCAGCACCCCAAGATCTCTCTCTTGAGCTGTCAGACAGCTCAGAATCCATAAGCTTGTAAGTGAAGTTTTGGTTTTTTGCCCCAATGTGCATCACTTACACTTGTTTACATTGAAACACATCTGCCATTTTGCTGCCCATTCCCCCACTTTGGAGAGCTCCGTTTGGAGCTCTTCACAATCCCTGCTGGTTTTTACCACCCGGAAAAGTTTAGTGTCATCTGCAAATTTGGCCACCTCGCTGCTTATCCCTGTCTCCAGGTCATTTATGAACAAGTTGAAAAGCACCAGTCCCAAGAAAGATCCTTGGGACACTCTGCTTTTCACCTCTCTCCATTGTGAAAATTACCCATTGCCCCTCAACTCTCTGCTGCCTGGTCCTCAACCAATTCTTAACCCATAGGAACAGGAACAAAGACAAGTGGGGATTATTTAAATTTTATTAAAGCGGAAGTGGGGACACACTGCCTTTTTGACGGCGCAGCTTCCTGGTCTAGTTTTGTCCTTGAAGTTACTCACCTCCTCTTCTGAAATTACTCCAAATTATCACAGGGGACTGCACACAGGCTCCGTACACAAAAAAGACACATCAATAAAAATATTGACACTTCTTCCACCATAAGCCTTATGATTCCATTCAAAATAAGGTTTATTAAGTCTCCATTTCAATTTAAGATTTTTTTTTTTAAAAAAACCCAAATAAATAAGACATAGTCAAGGAAGTTAAAGTACCACAAACCAAGTAATGGAATACCTAGCCAGCTCACAGCAGTCTTCTGTGGTTCCGTAACAGTTTGGGAAGTCTCATTTTACTGTAACATTTTTCTGCAGTAACCTTCACACTTGCTCATAATGCCCTGAAACTGCAGTACAGACCCTTCCTTCGACTTGAATTCAAACCAGAGCAGTGGAGCTGGACCGGAAGTATTAAATTATCAATTGAAAAGGGAAGAACTTTAGATTTGTAGCATACGGCAGAAGACTGCACTGGCCATGAATCTAAATTGGAATTCCAACCTGAGTCCAGCGACCTGCTCTGAAAATATTTTAAAACGCAAAGGGAAAAGCCTTTTGCAGAGCCCGTGTCCACCTCCTGTTCCCCTTCACTGCAACAGGTCCAGGATGACTATCCAAGGAATTACTGTAGGTGCAGGAGTTTCAACAACAGTCAGCAATGTCCGCAAAGGCCGCCTTGCATGTATTCCTACAGCAAGAACCACCCTCTAGCCCCATTAGCCTGTGTGGCTAACCAAGAAAAACCAGCCTAAAACTTTAGAAAAATACAAGGCAAAAAGTGTGTCAGGTAAAGATATACCTCTTTGGTTGCTTCACCTCCCGCCCCTTCATTTGTTCACCTACCAGCTAGCAAAAAGCATCCTATAGCATGTAGGAAACAGCTTTTTACAGATTGCACTATTGCCAAAGAACCCTAAAATAATCATCTGGATAACCTGAACGGGTGCTGTGCTGGCTCTAGAGGCGACAGTTTCATCTGCAGCAAATATTTGTTTCCACAAAGACGACAACCGCACAAGCTCCGCCACCAACAGCCCGTTACAAGAGATTACAGCTGGGAGGTCTTTAATTGAAGAACCTTTGATACATGTAGTTTTCTTCAGACACTGAATATCCAAATTTTTTATAGAAAGCCACATTTTTGGGCAAGCATTCAAGAGTAATTTTGTAGCAATTCAGTCTCTTGCTTAGCAGTGTAAGCGTTGACGTTAGTCTAAAAAAACAAAACAAACAGTTAATGCTTTGGCATTGTGTCCCTCTGTAATACCTAAGAAAGCAAGGTGGGCTGAAGGCCAAAGGGCAGGACAGTGGACATCCCGAGTGGGCTTTCGGGCAGAGTAGAAGCTATCAAAATCCTGACTGCAGGCTGAACGCCCAGAAGACAAGCAGAGAGGGAGCCAGATTTTTAATTAGCAAATATTCTTTCATATTTAACTCTCTCCTTGCAAGGAGCGCACAGCAGCATTTTAGCCTCGCAGTGCCACGGGAGAGGCTGGACCAAGTCATGATATCTCAGCCGAGGGCTACACAGGAAGCTCCACGACTGCGTTATTGATTTGGGTTTCCGACATGCAAGCTCAATCCCAGCTGCATTAGAACTTACCAGCGGCGTCATGCAGCCGGAATGCTGGGCGGGAGGAACGGGTGACCGGCAGCCCAAACCGCCCGTTGCGTACCGCTCTGTTTCGCTGTCTTCCCCGCCCCCGCGAAATGGAGCGGTACGCAACGGGCAGGCTGCCGCTCACCCGTTCCTCCCGCCCAGCGTTCCGGCTGCATGACGCCGCTGAACTTAACCCTTGCACTGCACTAGTCCATTAATTAAACAAAGTGGGCTGCATATTGGGTGTCACTGAAGTTCTCTAGTTTAGACTTGCGAAATTAACGTTGGTGGGTCTAAATTACCCCTAACAAAAGGAGGGAATGAACGCCGTCCACAGCCCCACCTCAAGCATACCTTTTGTTTACCTTCTGTTTACTCCAGCAGCAGCAGCAGGGTGCCTCTCTTTCCCCTTTTGGGGCTCTGGGTGCAGCATGCCAAGACGTCTGCTCGACCAGGGCGGGGAAGAAAGGCGCCCTCCCATGCTGCTAGTGTTTGGGGCTGGGGAGGGTGTTGGAGGGCTACAAGAACTGAGCAGAGGCCTCAGTCAGCAATCCAAGTTTTAGGGGAAACAAGCAGGTCTTCTCCAAACGACTTCAAGGCAAACCTGCGCCAGCGGACCCACTCCAGCCTTGAATCCCCCACCGGGCAACGTTAAGCCAGGCCCTTCCTCTCAGCCCCAGCCTGACTCCACCCCACTTTGGTTCACTTTACAAGGCTGGTTACTGAGAAGTGTTTTGAACAATTGAAATCCACAACACAAATTACTATTACTGCCAACTCTCATAGGAGAAGCACGTCGGTCTGCAAAAAGTATTTTCCTGCACTCAGCCCCATTTGTGATTTGCTCACAAGCTCAACAGGCTCCCGTCCCTCCGTATCTTCCCTAGAGAGAAGGGAAGTCAAAAGCGGCAATTGTGAACGAATACTCACAGCTTCCCGAGTTGTTTTCCTCGGCATTCCCCACTTACAACCACATCTTCTATTCTTCCCCTCTGCAAGGACAGAATGATAAGAATGTTGCCTTTCTCCTAAGACGAAAGTTGCATCTCACAAGGGAATTAAATGGGGCTTTGGGAAGCTGCCAGAGGTCTCCTTGGGGCAAAGCAGTGGTCTCCAAACTAAAAGGCACCTAAAAGGCTCCCTGGTGCAACCGGCGCTTAGCATTCTGTCAGGGCACGTTGGGGCAGCCGTAACTACAGCCCGCAAGTGTCACTGCCCAGAACCCCACACACACGGCCTGCTGGGGCCACAGGACCCAGAAGTGGCTGGCCGTGGCGACACTGAAGGGCTGTCGTCGCTGCTATCCCAATGCTCCGCAGCGGAGTGGCAAGCGCCGGTCAGCTGGTGGATGGAAACAGCTCCGAATCCGGCCTGCAGGCTGGCCTTTGAGACGCTGGGTGTAAGGAGCAAAGGCTCCCTTAGTCCACGTCCAGCCACAGTGGCCCCTCTGGGTGTACTTGGATCTGCAGCCACTACTGAGCAGGCTCAGAACCAAGGAGACCCGGACTGGGTTTGCTGGCTCGGGGGGCGGCACAGGATTCAGCAACAGAGTCTGCCACCGTCTCCACCCCCCAGGCCTGGCCCTCCATGCACTCCACCCTCCCTCTGCCCAATTCTGCCCCTCCCAGCCTTCCCCTTCCCCCCCCCCCGAGAAGCCTCACCACCGACTGGCGGCTCACCCGCAACATCCTTCCGGTGCTGGCCTCACTGCCAACTGAGTGGCAAGGGTCCGAGTGCCTTTTTATGACACCTGGAGCCAGCGGTCAGCCCAGCGCGTGGGCAGTAAGCCCGACAGAACTGGGCTGCCCGTGCTGAGAAAACACGTGAAGGACCATTCTGCATGAAACACTTTTCCAGGCCTCTTCCCAAAGAAACTTGGGTGGAGGAAAAATCTGCAAGCTGAGTTTTGAGTGGGGACCTGGTCCCTTCCACTTTCTATCTACACAGCACTTAAGAGTTGCTTGGCATTAAAAACATTAGACATGAATCAGAAAATAGGTATGAAGTACTTCTTGGGCCATGGGCAGCCACAGCAAGTCTAGCGTACTTATCCTATTAAAGTCTACCTTTTTTCTGGACTTACGAACACAGTTTAATGGTGTAGTATTGGTATACATACCTTTGCACATGAGTGAGTAAATTTATGTTCTATGATTAAAGTTGCAGTAGCCACAATCTGTCCCACACTTGTGTCTTCCACAACAGTAACGTAATAGTCCCCAGAACTCTTCATGAGCTCAAAGGTTTCTGTGGGAAAACAAGCAGGAAGGCTCTTCAGAACAGGACAGTCTCATAGCACTGGGCTTTCCAGGTTCCCTGCTTAGATGATAACCAAGGAGACCAGGGCCTGCCGATGAATGGGATGCGAGGGGCTTCTGGAAAAGCCAAGCAGGCACAAAGTGGACATATTTTTAGGTTGCCCAAAAACTATACGAAGTGCCACATCGCTGATCTCTCTAGAGCTCAACAAAACAGTCTCAGCATAAGGAGATCTTCTGCAGAAGCCTTTCTATTCCCTTTTTCCAAAGCACAAAAACAAAAAACAAAACCAAGTGCACTTACTGGTAAACTGTTCAGGGCTGACAACTCCAGTTTCAGTCAGCTGACTCAGGACTTTAAAAAAGCCTGTGATTAAAAAAAAAATGTGTTATTTAACCAGTTACATCTATTCCAAAAAATATGCTCACGCTGCAGATGCCGGTCGCGTTTCAAACAAACCACAGGTGGGGCCGACGGCAATCGAAGTTATCAGTTAGGAAGAAGATTGTCCTGGGTCAAGCAGCCGCCCCCCCAAACTGCTCGGGGTCTAAGAGTGAGCGCCAGCGCAGCTCAGGAGCCAACCCACAGCCAGCGCAGATTATGCTGCAGCTCTGCCAGACACTCCCAACAAGCCACCTTGCTTCATAGGCGGGCAGCTGCATCCTGCACCAGCAGACACTCCAAATGCTTCTCAGGGGCAACCCGCACAGAGCCCATTACGGTAATTGAGTCGATATTTAATCACAGCGCGGATGAATCTCTCCAGAAACGGCCCTGGCCGATAAAAGGCACTCCTCTGAAGTCAAGGTAGGAGCCTAACCAAGAACACAGGGGGGGGACTGGGCAAACTAGGAGACACAACTAGGGTTTGCCCAGGGGCACCGCTTTACTCTGTGCAAAATCGGTTTGCCCCTCAATCCGGACACACTGGAATCTGGTCCCAACATTCTGTAGTATACTAACCTTTCCTACCATCCAAAAGCCCGACGTTTACAACTAAACCAAGGTGGAATGCTCATTCCAGCACTGTGCTTTAGTTGACATCGAGTGTTCGGGTTACAGCAGACATCTGAGCCAGAGAGATCCGCAACACTCAAAAGCCTGCCCCCCTCCCCTCCCAGCTGGTCCACTAAAACGTCATCATTATCAAGCCACCAGGCCTGTCCACTTCCAGATCACGTGGAGTGGGATTCAGCACAGACCTCCCGGCCTTCTCATCTACTTTACTTATTAAAAAGACGAACTGAAAGCGAACCATACCTCGGTTGATGTCTGCACTGCAAAGAGGTCTTAAAATTAAGCGGTCCCCCGGATCAGCAGGAGAAATGGCAGGAGAAAAGGTCACGGTGTTCTGGCTCCAGTCCAGGTCCTGCAGAAGCCGCGGGTCGTACATGGGGATGCTGTTCAGGTCTCCCTTTGCGGCAGGCATCATGGCAGCTCAGACGGCCCCAGGCACACTGAAGTCAAAACGACACACACAGTCACACCACTGTCATTCCAAAATACAGCAACACCCAGCGTTGTCATGCAGCCGGAACGCTGGGTGGGAAGAACGGGTGAGCGGCAGCCCGCCCGTTGCGTTCCGGTCTGTTTTGCCGTCTTCCCCGCCCCGGGGAACTGAGGCTGGGTTAAGCAGCATTCAAGGCAATTCCAGTACCCCCAGCCTCACTTAACCCAAAGGCGGTAGCTTGGAAAAAAACCTTAGACAGAAAGAACCTCCAGCAGATCCTATTGCAAGGGCAACGGGCCAGAGGGCGGCCTGGATTTAGCCAGCACCCTGAACAGCTTCCCCCAAACCTAATGCACTCACACTCAAGCAAATAAGCTTGACAAACCTTTATTAAAAACACAACTCAGTTGGTTACATGGCCCAAAGGCAAACATAAATGAGATACAACGATTAAAAAATAAGAAACCTGAGCTTCTACTCTTACTGAGACCAATATTGCTTAACACGCCAAGTTACCAGACAGATGTTACCCATGTTGCATTGTTGGAATCAAGCGAGCCTCTCTCTCTCTCCTTCTCAGTGACAACCAAGCCATCTCTGGAACAGCCAGAAAACACTGAACACCCAACATAGCTTGAGAGGCGATTTTTATAGCCCTGAGCCCCTTGCTCTCCAGTTAGGGCTAATTGCCTCTGAGACAATCCCTGGTTATGCGTTACAGCTGCAAAGGAATTTAGGAGCAGGCAGCTGGCACCACGATGCGCTTGAATCTATTGACCCACGGAACCTCCCAAAAAGTTCCCTAGGCCAACTGGTAAGAGTTGAAGTTTCGATGTTGTTGTTTTCTTCTGTCATTTTGATTTCCCACTGTGGCCTGTTTTAACTCACTGCTTACTTCAGAGGGGCTTAATACCTTAAAGATGGAGTCAGGCCTTTTAAGATGGCATTAGACTTGGTTTGAGCCTGTCTTTTGCAGCCACCCACATTTTTCTTTAGTAAATACAGTAGTTAAAATATAAAATCAAACAGGCCAATGACAGGCACCACATAATAAACTGTAAATTGCACAGCTGCCTGGAGGCTGAATGTGACGCAAAAAAACGTTAACCCAACTCACTCACTATTTACTTTTTGATCAGGAAAGTTCTTTGAGATAAAACATACCAGGATCTGGGGTTGAACAAACAATCCAAGTACAGTACCAAAGTTTAGATGAAGGCCAACTTGAACATAAGAACGTAAGAAGAGCCCTGCTGGATCAGGCCAAAGGCCCATCTAGTCCAGCCTCCTGTATCTCACAGCGGCCCACCAGGTGCCCCAGGGAGGCATGAGACAACAAGATGCTTGCATCCTGTGGCCACTCCCTTGCACCCGGTACCAGTAGCCCACCACCTTTGTAAGGAGGTTGCACAATCCATCATTGCCTATAGCCCACGATGGACCTATCCTCCAGAAATCCGTCCAATCCCCTCTTAAAGGCATCAAGACCAGATGCCATCCCCACCTCCTGTGGCAAAGAGTTCCACAGATTAACTACCCACTGAGTAAAGAAGTACTTCCTTTTATCTGTTTTAACTCTCCCAACCCTCAGTTTTAGCGGATGTCCCCTGGTTCTGGGGTTTGAGAGAGGGAAAAGAACATCCCTCTATCGACTCTATCCCTTCCATGCATAAGTTTGTATGTCTCAATCATGTCCCCCCTCAGGCACCTTTTTTTTAGGCTGAAGAGCCCCAGACGCTGCAGTCTTCCTTGGTAAGGGAGGTGTCAGAGCCCCATAATCATTTTTGTCGCTCTCTTCTGCACCTTTTCCAGCTCCACTATGTCCTTTTTGAGATGCGGCGACCAGAACCGAACACAATATTCCAGGTGCGGCCTTACCATCGACTTGTACAATGGCATGATAATATTGGCTTGGAAGCCTGTTCTGTTTTCTATCCATGCAGTAAAAAGCTTTTACCAGCAATTTTCAGCCATGGCACACTGATGGGACACAAATGGCCCACAGGAGTTGGGTGGGGGGTTCATTTATTAGTAGAGCCATTGGACGATGTGAACCCCTTGCCAGCAGCACAGTGTGCCTTGTCAATTGTCAAAAAACTGATGATGTGCCTTTACCTTGACAATTTTAGCACCTTGTTGGTGTGACCAGCAATGAACAAGGTTGAAAATCACTGCTTTACACAAAGTTCGGCAACATATTTTTCCATTCATATTGTACAGCTGATTGCCCATTCAAGAGAAAATTCCAGTGAGGGGGAAAAGAGAGGACAAACACGGATCATCCGCTCCAGCAGACAGTGAGAACAGGCTGTTTTGGTCAGCTGTTGGTATGTGTGTGGGGTCTCACACATATCCAACATTTCATCTCACAATTTTTTGTACATCCATTCTTTCAAGATTAGTATCCTGCCTTTGCATTTCAACAATGCAGCACTCAAAGCAGCTCACATCCTCAGTCAAAACCAAAGACAATATCACAGTTTAAAAAACAAAAACACAAGAAATCACAGCTAACATAAGAACAGCCCTGCTGGATCAGGCCAAAGGCCCATCTAGTCCAGCTTACAGTGGCCCACCAGATGCCTCAGGGAACACATGAGACAACAAGATGCCTGCATCCTGTGGCCACTCCCTTGCACATGGAATTCTGAAGTAGCTTACTTCTAATGTAAGGAGGTTGCACCACCATAGCCTATAGCCGAAGATGGACTTTTCCTCCAGAAATCTGTCCAATCTGCTTTTAAAGGCATCTAGGCCAGATGCCATTACCACCCCCTGGGGAAAGGAGTTCCACAGTTTAATTACCTGCTGGGTAAAAAAGTATTTCTGTTATCTTTCTCAACACTCAAATTTAGCGGATGCCCCCTGGTTCTGCTGTTTTGAGAGAGGGAAAAGAACATCCCTTTATCGACTCTATCCCTTCCGTGCATAATTTTGTATGTCTCAATCATGTCCCCCCTCAGGCACCTTTTTTCTAGAGTCCCAAAGGCTGCAGTCTTTCTTCATAAGGGAGGTGCCCCAGTCCAGTAATAAGCAAAATTACTATACAGTAATTATAATACTGTTGCTGCAGGGAGCAAAGCAAAAAAGCAACATGCCTGTCAGAACACAAAAAAGGCACAACAGGTGAGGGCCAGAGAACTGGGGGTGCTGGTTGGGGCAGCAACTGGATGTCCCAGGAGAGAAGGGCCACCACTTGGAGGCTGCAACAGGAAAAGGCAGCAAAGTGAACTCTGGTGGATCCTGCCTGCCTGTGACGAGTCCCACTTTCCGGAACTGAACTCCTGCTGCTGCAGGGGCAGGTACAAGCATCCTGGTTCAGCTTAAAATGTCAAGGAGATGTTTAATAAAAAGGTGGAGAAAGCAAACAAGGAAACAGCTCGTTACATTCCAATTGTCCCACTGATTGGTTCACGGCCTTTTCAGCACCGGGATCCACCGAGCTCGACGAGACTTTTAGAAAAATGGTATTTTTACCTGCCAGTAATAGTGTACTCATTTCCCCCAAAGCAAGCCACTTCTCGTAACGAGGCAGCCCTCAAGGCTCGAGGGGCCCAGAGATGCCCCCCGCCTCCTCCTGCCCCGCTGCCTGGCACTGAGTCTCCTCGCAGGGCCGCCTTCCTCGCCAGCCTACCTCGCAGGGCTGTCGCAGCCACCCCGCAGCCGCGCAGAAGGGCCACCCCCCGAGCCACCAAGGGCCGCGCCGGTCCTGAGCCGGGCCGCACAGCCGGGGCGAGGCGAGGCGGCCAGGAGGAGGCGCGCCTGCACGGCTCAGCGAGGGAGGCGCTCCGCACATGCTCAGGGGCACTCTCGCGCCTCCACAGCGCCCCCTCCGCGCTCACCTCGCGCGCTCCCCCTCAACAGCCGCTCCGTCCGTCCGTCGGCCGGCCGGCCGCTCCGCCTGTCCTTCCTCGGCTGCTCCCGCGCCTCGCGCTCTCCGGCTGCCGGCTCCAGGGGAGCCACTTGGGCCGTCGAGCGCGCATGCGCGAACCCGAAGCGGGCGCGACTTGACTGACGTGGCGACCCTCGAGGGAGGCGGGGCTACTCCCGCCCTAGGGCGGGATAGTGAGATGGTAGCCAATCAGGAAACTCCGGCGCTATATTTCCGCCCCTCTCATCCCGCCCCAAGGAGCGCATATTTTAACCCCACCCCCTCGTGCAGGCTGTACAGTACTGGCGAATCGCTCAATGCGCATGCCTCCGAGCGGGGAATGCGAGGGGGTGCGCATGCGCGTTGCCTTTCCATCCCTGAGCCTTCGCGTGTTCTCCGGACGCTGCGGCCACCTGTCTGCTTCCTCCAGCCCTGAGGCGCCCCAAGAGCTCCAGCGACGTCCTCCGAAGAGCGCCTCCGCGGCCGCTGCTGCTGCGATGGCCGCGGTCCTGCAAGCACAGGGGCGCCGCTGCTCCCCGCCCTCCAAGTGCGCTGCAAGTGTTTGCAGGATCCCTTAGGGAGGCGCTTTGCAGGTGGGGGCAGTTCTGCCTCCCGCACTGCAAGGCGCTGCTGGGAGCCCCGCTGGCTCTCGCTCCGCCCCCGACTCCCGGAGCCTCCCCGTGGCGGTCCTGCCCCGACTCCCCGGGCACGAGGCGAGGCAGCGGCCGTCGCCCCTCCGAAGCCGCCGCGGGCCACCCCGGCTCGTGCGGGGCACTCCTCTGGCCGGCCTCCTGGCTGCAGCCACCCCCAGGGAGAGGCGCTGCGACCGTCGCCGCTGGCACGCTCTGCGTGGGAGCCCGAGCGCGCCTGAGCCCCTTTCCCTGCCGCTCTCCCCCCGTCGTTGTCTTGAGTCGTGCTTGTGAGGGACTTCGCTGGCTCGCGGCATTGGCTGGCCCGTGCGAAGCGACCCCGGCTCGGCCACCCTTCGGAGCCATTCGAGCCGGACTGGACCTGCAGGATTGGACCCCCAGCGCCGTCTCTCCTTGCCGTCTCGTTCCAGAGGAGCTGTGGACGTTCTGGAGTGCTGCCTGGGGGCAGTTGGGGTCAGAGGCGTTTCTACAGGGATGGCAAAGCTCTAAGTGTTGCAAGAAGCCTTGCCCTGTCATGTAAATCCCTCCTCTCCCTTGCTGCTGTAGCCAGTAAGCAACGCCAAGATGTTGCTGTTCCCTGTGAGGATTGGCTAAAACGGTGCAGGAGAGGAGTGATTTCCACTGCAAGGTAAGGCTTCTTGCAAGACTTAGAGCTTTGCCCTCCCTGTAGAAACGCCACTGGTTGGAGTCTGGATGAGGTGACCCCATCGCAGATGAAAACCGGACCAGAGGGGAGGGCCTCCTGGCCAGGATCTCCTCGATGACGACCTGCATCGTCCACCTGTTCTGTGTGGGGCTGACGGTACTCCCCCTGCAAGGATGGGTGAGCAGTCTGGGAGTGCAATCCTAATCTGGAGTTAGGCTGGCACAAATTTGGCCAGCAAAGTTTGGCCAGCACAGTAAAGTATTTTTGGACCACTCTTAGGGAGGACGGAGCACATCTGTGTGCTGGCCTCTCTGACTCTGAGAGTGGTCCAAACATACTTTACGGTGTCCCTTGTGCCAGCCTAACTGCAGGGTAGGATTGCACTCTGAGAATGCTCCTGGACTCAGCTCTGTCTTTTGTTGGTGCACCAGCTGCAGCCATGCTTGAGTTGATGATCACGGTGATCCATCTTTTAGTGACCATGACTGGATTACCAGTCATGCACTTTATGTGGGGCTGCCCTTGAAGATGGCAGTGCAGAATGCAACTAGTGCAGAATGCAGCAGCTGATGCGGTTTCCAGAACTTGAGGGTTTGATTTTATTGGACTGCTGCTCCAGCTGCTACGGTGGCTGCCCATTCATAAGAACATAAGAAGAACCCTGCTGGATCAGGCCAAGGCCCATCTATTCCAGCTTCCTGTATCTCACAGCGGCCCACCAGGTGCCCCAGGGAGGCATGAGACAACAAGATGTTGCCACTCCCTTGCACCCGGTACCAGTAGCCCACCACCTTTGTAAGGAGGTTGCACAATCCATCATGGCCTATAGCCCACGATGGACCTTTCCTCCAGAAATCCGTCCAATCCCCTCTTAAAGGCATCAAGACCAGATGCCATCCCCACCTCCTGTGGCAAAGAGTTCCACAGATTAACTACCCGCTGAGTAAAAAAGTACTTCCTTTTATCTGTTTTACCTCTCCCAACCCTCAGTTTTAGCGGATGTCCCCTGGTCTGGTGTTTTGAGAGAGGGAAAAGAACATCTCTTTATCGACTCTATCCCTTCCATGCATAATTTTGTATGTCTCAATCATGTCCCCCCTCAGGCGCCTCTTTTCTAGGCTGAAGAGCCCTAAACGCTGCAGTCTTTCTTCATAAGGGAGGTGCCCCAGCCCCGTAATCATTTTTGTCGCTCTCTTCTGCACCTTTTCCAGCTCCACTATGTCCTTTTTGAGATGCGGCGACCAGAACTGGACACAATATTCCAGGTGTGGCCTTACCATAGATTTGTACAATGGCATGATAATATTGGCTGTTTTATTCTCAACCCCTTTTTTAATGACCCCAAGCATGGAATTGGCCTTCTTAATTGCTGCCGCACACTGGGTTGACACCTTCATTGAATTGTCCACCAGCACCCCAATATCTCTCTCCTGAGCTGTCACAGACAGCTCAGAACCCATTAGCCTATAGGTGAAGTTTTGGTTTTTTGTCCCAATGTGCATTTGACTCAGGGCCCAGTTCCTCACATTGACCTTAGAGCCCTCAGTGGCTTGTAACCAGGTTATCTGAGGGACCGCCTCCCCCCCTACGTTCTGGGTCATCCTCTTGGGTCATCTTTCTTCCTCACCCAAATTAGCGGACTGGTGGCACGAGGGCAAGCCTTCCCTTTCAGTAGCATCACAGTTACGGAGCTTCCTCCCAGAAGATCAACCCTTTTCCTCACAGCTTTTTGGCAGGGGCTCAAAACGTTTTTCTTTCGTCAAGCACATGGGTGCTGTCTGGGTGGCCGGTCTCCTGTGCCTCTGAAGAGGGTGTATTGCTTGCTGCTTTTCTCCTGTAGGTGGGGCTTTACTTTTTCAATTTTCAGTTTTTTAGTCTGAACTGCCAACCCCCAATTGTTTTTTTATTAATTTTTTTATTGTACGTTTTATTGGTTTTTTTTATGGACCCTTGTCAGCCACTTTGGGCAGTTGCCTTGGCAAGATAAAGCAGAATATAAATAAACAATGGCCACTTACAGAGCTGTGAATTTATTGTATTGCCTCTTAAATCCATTTAACAGTTCAAGCCTATGCATGTCTACTCAGATGTAAGTCCCATTGCATTCTCCTGGGTAAGTATGTATAGGATTGCAGCCTTAGAGCGCAATCCTAACCTGGAGTTAGGATGGAACAGTGAGGCCAGCAAAGTTTGGCCGGCACAAGGGCCACTGTAAAGCTCATTGGGACCACTCTCGGAGTCAGGGGGGATGGCGCACGTCTGTGGTCCAAACATACTTTACAATATCCCTTGTGCTGGCCAAAATTGGCTGGCCTAACTGTTCCATCCTAATGCCAGGTTAGGATTGTGCTCTAAGTCTGTGGCCATCACCACAATTTGTAGCCACGAGTTCTGTAAAGTAGTGACGAGCTACTGTAAAGAAGCCCCTCCTTGCTTCTGTTCCAAATCTCCTGCCAATTGTGTTCTATGGGTGCCTGCTGATAATGTAGAGAGAGGAGGCACTATGAGATACAGGAAGCTGGACTAGATGGGCCCTTGCCCTGATCCAGCAGGGCTCTTCTGATATTCTTACGGTGGAGGGAAGGGGGGAAAGTCCCTTTGGAGAAAGGCACAGTGGTGCCCTTGCATAGATCCCGTTCATTTTGATGGAATGTGAGTGGAGAACTTCCTAGTGGATCTAATTAGTCCAGTGGATCTCCGTAGAGACTGATCTGGTTTCTCAGGGCATGAGCTGTTAACAGCAGCAGCCTAGCTGGCTAGACAGAGCAACCCCATTAAGGACAGAATGAGCCCTTTTTATGGCTGATGTGTCTTGCCATGTCATTTTCTTATTATTTCTCCGTCCGAATGACTCATCCTCGATTGCTACGGAAACCTCCAAAATGATCTGGGTTCTGATGCAGGCAACATTAGACACTCAGAATACTCATGTTTATCCTGGGCACACCCAAAGAGTGGTTTTCTGTGCCAGCTTGCTCTGCTCCCCTCTGCGGCGCTTACACGGAATTCCCAACCGTGGAAATTTTAAAGAGCAGCCCCAGCTTGAGCAGCCAACAGACCAGGAAAAGAAAATAGCCTGGCCTGCCCCTCTCCCTAAAAGAGCAACATGATCGGCAGAAATCAGCCTCTTCCAGTGTTTCCCAACATGTACCTATAGCCATTCCAAAGACACAGGAGCAGTACCTGGCCAAAATGTTGGCAGCTCTAATTCCTATGGCACTTGTTGGTGGGCATTAGAGTTCCATTTCCAGGTTTCAATACCCATGGGGAAGAGGCATAATTGGGTGCTGGGGTGGGCGGAGAAACTGGCATGCACACACACTTGCGAATGGCCGGGGGGGTGCCACGGAGGGACCTCCCCCCACAGGGCCTATGCTCCACTGCTCTCCAGAAGCTTGTCCTCTATTGTCCCTTGCCCCTGGGGTGGATCTCCTTGAGTTGGGGGCGGGGGCTCGTGCTATTGGGCATGTGTGTGTCTTCTGCCCCAGAAACAGTGGTAAGAGCCAAGCACTCTGCCCTCCCCTAGGTGGGCAGTACAGCAAGAGGCTGCAACCAGCGGTGTCATGCAGCCGGAACGCTGGGCGGGAGGAACGGGTGAGCGGCAGCCCGCCCGTTGCGTACCGCTCCGTTTCGCCGTCTTTGAGCGGGCTGCCGCTCACCCGTTCCTCCCGCCCAGCGTACC
>JAJKFI010000137.1:2914424-2933700 GCA_029204185.1 Lerista edwardsae | reverse complement strand
GGTACGCAACGGGCGGGCTGCCGCTCACCCGTTCCTCCCGCCCAGCGTTCCGGCTGCATGACACCGCTGGTTGCAGCCAAGCCGCTTGCCCCAAAGAGGCTTCTGGCACGACTGGCCAAGGATTCCCCTGAGGCTCCTCGGCCATTGGGCCCCCTCTGGCTCCAGCCCTGCTGGTAGATGCCTGGGTGGAAGCTGCAGAGGGGATCCAAGCAGCATCTGCTGGCTCGGACCCCCAGGAGCAGGCCACGACTCCTGCTCGTCGTGGACTCGGGGATGGGAAACCAGGCTGCAGCCCTCCCTCCTCGACTCTTCCCTCTGAGTCAGTGGTTTAGCATGGGGGGGGGAGGAAGGGGGCCCAGAATTCCTGGCTGGGCTCGGCACCACCAGTGTTAATAGAAACACCCAGATTGTGGGGGAGGGAACCTCACCCATCGAATGTGTTTCCGATTTGTTTTGGAGACCAGTGTCCGGAGTGCGAGTCCTCTGGGGTTTGCTTTGGCATCATCAACAGGAGGACTAAGTTCTTCTTTTGAAACAGATCTTTAAGTGTGAGTACGTGAGTAGGACTCAAGAGCATCCATTTACTTCTTCTGCTATCCTCTTCTTCCACCTGATTCTCACAATCTGCCCTGGGCAGAGTCCCAGCCCATCCAAAGTCCTTCAGTTGTACCTTAAAGGCCAGTTGGCCGGCTGGCACACACAGTTAGTCCAGCAAAGTTTGGCAGGCACAAGCGACACCATAATACTGTGATACTGTGGGCTGTATCTTTAAAATAAAACTGTCTCACCCACAACCTTGCCTCAGACCGGTTGTTTTCGGTGTGACCCTGTCTTAACTTTCGCAACGTATACTTACCTGGGAGTAAGTCCCCTTGAGGGGGCAATCCTAATCTGGAGTCAGGCCAGCAAAGTTTGGCTGGCGCTCAAGGGCCACTGTAAAGCGCATTTGGACCACTCTCGGAGTCAGGGAGGATGGCGCACGTCTGTGTGCTGGCCTCTCTGACTCCAAGAGTGGTCCAAACGTGCTTTAATGGTGTCCCTTGTGCCAGTCAAACTTTGCTGGGCTAACTATGCCAGCCTAACACCAGGTTAGGATTGCACCATCAAGCAGCACAGCGCAAAGCGGGATCTAGGCTGTGGCAGCAACAGAGGCAGAGGTGCTTGATCAGGTGGGCAAGGTGGTTCTCATCCTGACCACGTCTCTCTCTGGGAGTCACACATTGCTGGCAGAACGCAAGGCAGGTGTCTGCCAGAGAGGGCTGTCCGGTGGGGGAGATTATTGCAAAGCCATCTTGCAGGATGTCAGGACTGATTGAAGGACGGCCCTTGCGGCCAGGGATTTTTTGGTAGAAGACTTGGTGGATGACGCAAGAGCCCCCCCCCCCTCCATTTTCTAGATGGTTCTGTCTTTTGTGTCCTCTTGTCATCTGTGTGGTGATGCCAGGGTAGGTGTTGGGCTTATACAATCTCAAATGAAATGCTTACTGCCTTGATGGCTGCTTTCCATCCATTCACACACCACAATACCTGGAGATGCACCTGTACCCTCCTACCTGCAAGTTTCTCTAGGCATCAGGCCACTGTCCATGCAAAACCCTTCTGAAACATAAGCCACTCGGAGCTTCCCAGCTGAGCCAGGATTTTGATGTCGCCCCAGCCCAAGTCTGACTTGCTCTCCTGCACACCGCACTCTCTCTCTCTGCCTATGCCCAGAAGGCTGGACTGGGCACCTCTGTTCAGGCTGAGAGCCACCTGCCTGTAGGTGGCGCTGTTGGCACTGGAGTCGGTGACCGTCCTCTGGAAATTCCACAGCTTGCTCTATGGATGGGGAATCTGAAGCCCTCATTTTGGCCCCTGTGCCTGTAAATACACTGCCAGCCAAAATAGCTTGCATGTGTGCGTACACACACACACACACACACACACATGCATGCACAAATGTGCACACATGCACAGAGAGAGAGAGAGAGAGAGAGAGAGAGCAGGGACAATTAATTGGATGAATTCGTTTGGATGAACAAATCTACTACTACTGTTACATCAATCAACTAGTAAATAAATCAACTAAAATCAACCATAAGAAGATTCTTGCAGCATCAGACAAAGGATTCATTCAGGGCAAACTTTTTCTGGTTTTAGCAACATGCAGTCAGACACCCACAAGTTGGGAAATATGGCAACAGCCTCCTCCCACATTGCTTGTCCGCAGCACCCAGCCTCCAAACTTCAAAAGAGGTAAGTAGACCTCTTACGTAAGTAGACCAGTCAAATATCATTAAGGGCACAATCCTAACCTGGAGGTAGGCTGGCACAGTTAGACCAGCAGAGTTTGGCCAGCGCAAGGGCCATCGTAAAGTGCGTTTGGACCACTCTCGGAGTCAAGGGGATGGCGCACGTCTGTGTGCTGGCCTCTCCGGCTCCAATAGTGGTCCAGACATACTTTACGGTGTCCCTTGTGCCGGCCAAACTTTGTTGGCCCAACTGTGCCGGCCTAACTCCAGGTTAGGATTGCGCCCTCAGTCATTCTTCTCTCTCATATGCAAGAATTCAATAAGTGAATTCAATTACTCATGAAAAGGTTTACTGACTTCTCTTTAAGTAAATAGTAAGTTTATCCATTTCCGCAAAGTCTAAAACATTTATCCAGTATTTTTCAACTGAGGGTATATCTGCAATGAAGAAGACGGGGCCATCCTCCAACACTGGGCAGTTTGCCTACTACAAAGAGTTGGCCTACTACTAAGATGTAACCAAATCTGCCAGCCAACATGCTTAATTCATTCTAGCCCAATTTGGACAGCACTCTGTCAATCTGGCCCCTGGTTTGGAGTATCTGCTTGTTGTCTCTGATTCAGCAGCCCTGCCTATCTATATGGGCACAGAAAATGCGAGTGCTGCCTACATGCATTAAATGCAATCCCGGCAGGCTAAAATAATGCTGCTTATCGTAATCTGGAAATCAACCATGTGATGTTGACACCAGACTGTAGGAGGTTTGTGCATGCATATTTCTCACACCGGCACCTGCATGGCCTTCCCACTGCAAATCTCTGCTGCAGCCAGTCTTTGGTTGTTGGGCCATTAGCTGGAGGCTCCGTTTTTGAAGGTCATTTTACAGCCATCATTGCAGTGAATTGGCTACCAGGTGGTTTTTCAAGGAAAGAGACATTCATGGGCAGCTCTGTCCAGAGAGGGTGGGTTCCTCCTGTTTACTTACTGCCTTTCAAAAGCCTCACTGTCTTTAGGCAAGCTGTGACCACACACCCACATTGACAATGCGAGATCTCCCCCTTACCTCCCCGCTCTGGCTCTGGCATGAGAATTGATGAGGCTCGTGTTTAAACTGAGTGGGAGTGAGAACGTTTCTGCCTCAGACCTTCCCGTCAGTTTAGGTTCCTCCACCAGACCCCAAAGGTCCTTGCCCTGGGGCGGGGGGCGGGGACGGGACACAACCGTGACATTCCAGAGAATGAAGGAACCAGTGAAAACAGGATTGGACCAGATGAGCTGGGCAGATTTTGGGGATGATGCAGCACCCCTCTCTTTTCCTCTTTTTGCAAAAGGTGCATTTGTGTTTCAACCATATAGCGATGTGCAGTGGTTAGAATATTACAGGATTTCAGGCCGTGTCAACTCCATGTTCCTATTGTCAGGCAAGCCAGTCGTTGTGCTGGTGCTCAGGCTGCTGAGGGGAGGCAGAACGGGGGCCACTTTGCCTTTCAGGCTTGGACCTGGAGATCGGGAACGGGGTGGGGGAATGATCCAGTCCCACCACCCAAGATTGAGGGAGCAGCAATCCTAACCTGCAGTTAGGCTGGCATAAGCTAAGACAGCAAAGTATGGTCAGCACAAGGGACACCTAGGGACACAAGGGAAGTATGTTTGGACCACTCTCGGAGTCAGAGAGGCCAGCACAGACACGCACCATCCTCCCTGACTCCAAGAGTGGTCCCAACGCGCTTTACGATGGCCCTTGTGCCGGCCAAACTTTGCTGGCTTAGCTTATGCTGGCCTAACTCCAGTTTAGGATTGCCCTCTCAATCAAAGCATTCCTCATGTGCCTGGCAAACCCCAGTTTGTCTGTGGAACTCCTTGCCACAGGATGTGCTGATGGCATCTGGCCTGGATGCCTTTAAAAGGGAATCAAACACATTTCTAGAAGAAAACTTGATCACTGGTTACAGGCTGTGATGGGTATGTGCAACCTCCTGGTTTTAGGCTACCTTAGCATGCCAGGTACAAGGGAGTGGCAACTGGATGCAGACATCTTGTGGTCTTGTGTGCTCCCTGAGGCATCTGGTGGGTCACTGTGAGATACAGGAAACTGGACTCGATGGGCCTTTGGCCTGATCCAGCAGGGATGTTCTTCTGTTCTCAAGGCCCAGACTGAGTTGCAAGTCATTATAGCTCCCTCCCCACTGACAGGATAGCAAATTCTAGTTACCTTATATTTACCTCAGAATTTTACCTCAGAAATTTACCTCAGAATGCTAGATACAAGGGAGTGGCAATGAATGCAGGCATCTAGTTGTTTTGTGTGCTCCCTGGTCACTGTGTGCTCACCATCTCACTGTGAGATGCAGGAAGCTGGACTAGATGGGTCTTTGGCCTAGTCCAGCCGGGTTCCTCATATATTCTTATTTTCAGTTTCCCAAAGCAGACCCACCAAAAACATTGGGAGTTGCCTCCCCACCCCACAAGGATCAGTGAGTCAGCATCATGGGGTGGACAGTCAGGCTGTCAGGGCGAGGAGATGAGTCACGCCATGATCATAGGAACGCCTGGGCAATGTGGCGTTTTTCAACGTATGTTGTGGGAATGCCTATTTTTAGACCAAGCAGCTTCATCTGGCCTTGCAGTGCGGTTATTCTGAACTGCTTTCCCTTAAAAAACAAACTTCATGCTATAATCATCCTCCTGAGAAAGGATTGGGATGGGTGGGTTACGCCAGATTTGCGATATCATGAAACAGTCCCCATTCATGTCCACACACACACATAAGCACATGTAATAGATCTGGAGGCAGCCGAAGCAGAAATGTGCTTCGCAATGGTTAAGTCCAGACTTTAAACAAATGGGGAATGAGTGGGAACAGGAGAAGGAAGTACGTGGTGCCTGTTTGGAACCGTTTCTTTTAGAACAGTTTGGTTCTGATAGCCAAACCACAGTTCTTGGTCCTGAATCATGTGCGGCACACTCATTTTGCATCCAAAAAAGAGCTCAGAGAGTATGCAAAAGAAACTAAAGAATGAAGTTGCTGACCTCTTAGAGTATGCAACTTGTCCCTTCAAATGGCCACAGTGCCAGAGGATTGGAGGATAGCCAATGTCACACCAATCTTTAAAAAAGGGAAAAGGGGGGACCCTAGAAACTACAGGCTGGTCAGCCTAACGTCTGTTCCGGGTAAGATGGTGGAAAGCCTCATCAAAGATAAAATCCTAAAATGCGTAGAGGAACAAGTGTTGCTGAAGGAAAGTCAGCATGGCTTCTGTAAGGGTAAGTCTTGCCTCACGAACCTTTTGTAATTCTTTGAAAAGGTGAACAGGCACGTGGATGTGGGTGAACCTGTGGATATCATATACCTGGATTTTCAGAAGGTGTTTGACACGGTCCCCCATCAAAGGCTGCTGAAGAAACTCCATAGTCAGGGAATAAGAGGGCAGGTCCTCTTATGGATCCAGAATTGGTTGAGGGCCAGGAAACAGAGAGTGGGGATCAATGGGCAATTTTCAGAATGGAAAGAGGTGAAAAGCGGAGTGCCCCATGGATCTGTCTTGGGGCCCGTGCTTTTCAACTTATTCATAAATGACCTGGAGACAGGGATAAGCAGCGAGGTGGCCAAGTTTGCAGATGACACAAAACTTTTCCGGGTGGTAAAAACCAGAAAGGATTGTGAAGAGCTCCAGAAGGATCTCTCCAAGTTGGGGGAATGGGCAGCCAAATGGCAGATGTGTTTCAACGTGGACAAGTGTAAAGTGATGCACATTGGGGCAAAAAACCAAAACTTTTGGTTTTATAAAGAAAACACAGAGTTTGATAATAATTTATTAATAGATAAAGGGAAATTTATTAAAAGAATGTATTTAATTTTGTTGAATTTAAAAACGGAAGATGAAGTGGTAAAAGAGACTAAATAAAATGGGCGAGAAACTTTGGATACTCAATACCGTTGGAAGAGTGGGAGAAAGTATGGAAAATTAATATTAAATTATTGAAAGCAGTTTCGTATAAAGAAAATATATATAAGATGTTTTATAGATGGCATATTACTCCAGATAAAATTGCTAGAATGTATAAAAACTCTTCAAATGTATGTTGGAAATGCAATAATGGAGTAGGAACTTATTTTCTTTTTTTTTTATAATTTTTTTTTATTGCTATTCTTATATAAACAGGTATTGGGGAAGGGAACAGGTAATAACACGATCTGGGAAGGGTAACACACATTGGGATTAACATACAATATGATTACAGCTTATTCGATTATTACAATACCATACAATCCATATGATTCTTATCTACTAAGATTTATATATATATATCTTTATCTTCCTGAAAATATCTTTTAACTGTTCTCTTTATACCAGACTTCCATTTAACAAATCGTAGGAGTAGGAACTTATTTTCATTTATGGTGGACATGTACGAAAGCAAAAAAATTTTGGAGAGAGATACATAGAATATTACAAGAAATTTTAGAATGTTTGATTCCTTTCAAGCCAGAGATATTTTTGTTAAATATTTTACAAGACATTTCAGATATGAAACAAAGATATATGATTATTTATGTTACTACAGCAGCAAGACTTATATATGCTCAAGAGTGGAAAAAAGAGAATATCCCGACTATGGATCAATTGATTAAGAAAGTATATGAAGTAGCTGAAATGGATATTTTGACAGAAAGATTAAGAGAAGTTAAAACAAATAGAGTAGCAGAGAATTGGAAATCTTTTTATGACTGGATGGATGTTAAGTGTTAATAGATTATGATAGTTGGCAATAGATTATATGATATATTATGTTTTATACTTTGGATATAAGATAGAAATGAAGTAAAGATAGTTAAAGCGTTGAATGGCACGTTGCAACAATAACCTTATGTGTGTTCCTGAGTATCCCCATAATCCCCTTTTTGTTTCTGTACCCTTTCCCATGACTTTAATATATATTAAAAAAAACATTTTATTACAAAAAAAGAAAGAAAAGAAAATGATGACGGGGCTGGGGCACCTCCCTTATGAAGAAAGACTGCAGCGTTTGCGGCTCTTCAGCCCAGAAAAAAGGCGCCTGAGGGGGGACATGATTGAGACGTACAAAATTATGCATGAAAGGGATAGAGTCGATAAAGGGATGTTCTTTTCCCTCTCTCAGAACACCAGAATCAGGGGACATCCGCTAAAACTGAGGGTTGGGAGAGTTAAAACAGATAAAAGAAAGTACTTTTTAACCCAGCGGGTAGTTAATCTGTGGAACTCTTTGCCACAGGAGGTGGTGATGGCATCTAGTCTTGATGCGTTTAAGAGGAGATTGGACAGATTTCTGGAAGAAAAGTCCATTGTGGGCTATAGGCAATGATGGGTTGTAGCCTCCTTACATTAGTAGTAGGCTACTTCAGAGTACTGGGTGCAAGGGAGTGGCAGCAGGATCCAAGCATCTTGTTGTCTCATGCCTCCCTGGGGCACCTGGTGGTCCGCTGTGAGATACAGGAAGCTGGACTAGATGGGCCTTTGGCCTGATCCAGCAGGGCTCTTCTTATGTTCTTATGTTCTTAAAGAGGAGCATTAGGGCTTCCTGACCTTAAATTCTATGAATCTGTGTGTTGTTTTATAGTTGAAGGAATGGTTGCTACTATGAAATAGAAGATTATTCATTCTAGAAGGCTTTGAGCTAAGGTTTGGGGTGCATGGTGATTTATGGTATGGGAAAATCAAGGCAAACGCAGAATTTAGGAAGGATAACTTAGGAAGATATTGGAATAAATATAAAACTAGATTTTATACAAAAAATACCATTATGGATTTCATCATAGGAAGCTTTGTATAGTCTATGGGAAAGGACAGCAGCAAGAATATTATACGGACAACACTGGGAATCTATGGAAATACCATCGGCTGAAGGTTTTTGAATTCGCAAAAATGGACAAACTTACTATTCTAGTTAAGGCTTTTTTCCTCAGCCAAACCCCCACACACACGTGCACACACACCTGGCACCTGGAGTGCCTCCCCCCCCACAACACCCTCAGCATGCCTCTGACTAGGTGTGGCTGCTTCCATCACTCTTGAGGCAGAACAATCTGCCCCCAATTGAGGCAAAGCTAGAGCGGGAGAGACCTGTGCAGAAATCAACCAGGAGAACCAGCTTCTGGAGATGGCAGGTCAATTCTGCTGCATCTCCACCTGAGGAGTGAGAGGCTGTTCCCATCCCATCACACGCCCTGGGGAGAGGTGCTGGTTGCCCCACACTGATGGAAGCGGATTGGAGGAAGCAGGGTGAGAGCAGAGGTGTGGGGGGGGGGCGCTGCCTCCTTGGTGGTGGGTGCCTTGGGCTCAGAGGAGCCCTCGAGGATTGGATTCATGTGCAATATCTGCATTTTCTTCGAAGAGACACTCCCAGTCGGAACCTGGAAGAGTTTTCCTGCAGTTCCCAACTGCTGTGCCCCTTTCCTGGCAGCCCCGTTCAAAATTGCTGGTGTGGCTGAAAGGATCTTGGCCGGGAGGGCTGCTGCCTGTCGGAGGACAGTGCTGGGCTGGCGAGACCCAAGGGACGGCTGCGCCTCAGAATCTCGCAAGGCCCACTGGTTGGGCACATCATCTTTTGAGGCTTGCTGAACCATTTCCTGTTTAGAACGACTTTGGGGCGAACGACTGTTGCTGTTTCTGATTCTATCTTGGCTGGATCCTTCGGAGTCTAGACTGGGCTGCAGGTCTTAAAAATGCTAGAATTGCTTTGGTATGACTTTTAATAATAATAATAATAATAATAATAATAATAATAATAATAATAATAATAATAATACATGTATTTATATACCGCCTTTCTTAAAGTCACTAGATTTCTCTAATGATTACAACTCAAGGCGGTTTACATAGGCAGACTTTTCACAAACCCAAAGGTTTTTACAATTTACAGAATGTTCTGTCTTCCAAGAACCACACTCAAACAGATCTTCCTTTCTGGATTTAGCCTTCTTTCTTAGCCACCTGTCTGTCTTCTGCTGGCTGATGAGCCTTCCCTGCTCCCACCAGAGACGCAGCTGACTTCAGCACACTCCTCCTCCCACGAGGCAGCTGGAACTCAGCTTTTAATCAGCCGCAGTTTGCAAGGTCTGCCGCTCACACAGACTTCCGGGAGTCTCGAGCTCACGACCTTGAGATCTTCAGTTGTTATCTTCGGGCAAACGGAGGCATTAACCCTCTCGGCTAAATCTTCTGCCCTGTACTATATTGTATGCTACCTTCACAGCCCTTGGAGCATTGCTAGTAAGGATGCTGGTCTGTTAATAAACACTGATAACAAAAGATGATCCTCTACAGAAGAGGTACTCTGCACAGGTTCAGAGACCGTCCATTAATGCCTTTTTTTTTTTTAAAAGTGTGTATGTCAAGGAGAAAAGCGTTATTTACTTGCTAAGAGACCCTCTGTGTTGCCCCAGTTTTTGAAACTGAAAACTCTGAGTTTTGAAAACTCTGAGTGTGTGTAGAGCATCTTTCTCCTTCTGCCTGCATCTGTGGTTTAGGTTAAAAAAAAATTCTAGCCCAGATACTGTGTTTCCGATGCACAATCCTCTGCAGTTCAGGGTGCAATCCTCACCTGGAGTTAGGCTGGCACAGTTAGGCCAGCAAAGATAGGCCAGCACAAGGGACACCGTAAAGTATGTTTGGACCACTCTCGGAGTCAGAGGCCAAAACACAGATGTGCACCATCATCCCTGACTCCGAGAGTGGTCCAAATGCTATCTAGTGTCCCTATTTAGCAGGGGCAGTGTAATTGTCCCTCTTCACCCCTGCGCAGTGTCTTTTCTTGTGGCTGTTGCTGGGGGTGTTCTACTTTTTTTTAGACTGTGAGCCCTTTGGGACAGGGAACTATTTAACTGTATTATTATTATTTGCCTGTAAACCTCTTTGTGAACTTTGTGTTGAAAAGGGGTATATAAATATGATTGATTGATTGACTGATTGACTGATTGTGTCCCTTGTGCCAGCCAAACTTTGCTGGCCTAACTCCAGATTAGGATTGCCCCCTCAATGGGACTCACTCCTAGGTGTTGCAAAAGTTAAGACAGGGTCACACCGCAAACAACTAGCCTGAGACAAGGTTGTGGGTGAGACAGTTTTATTTTAAAGAAACAGCCCACAGCTAACTGACCGAACAAAAGAACCCAGACTTCTCATTCCCTGCCTGCTCCTCACCTCCCCACAAGCCAGCTAGCCAACTCTCCCTGACCACTTCCCTCTCTCTACTCTCTCTCAGCTGCCACCAGCCAACTCTCCACTCCCAACTGGCAGCTTCCAAAGATTCCAAACCTTCCGTCTCCCTCGTAACCCTCTCTTTACCGGAACATTTTAAGCACATTTAGCCCACGTGCACAGAATTTCAGCCTTAATTAGGCTTCAGTCCTGGCCCCTCTCATGTCAGAATTAAGGGCTAGCACTTGCTGCGAGGGGGTGGAAGCATTTATCTCCCCCCCCCTCCCAAAGTCGGCCTTCTCCTGGCAACCATCCTCACAAGGGCAGACTCTCAGTCCATGGGCTGATGCTTGTGGAAGTCACAACATGCACTTCCCAAGAAGGAAGAAGTGGAGCTTCCCTTGGGTGCTGCCCAAAGTCCCTGGCCTCCCTCTTTCGGCAACTCAAGGAAGCCGATCAAGGGCCTCATGCAAGCGATGACAGCTCTTATTGAGCAAGTTATGGCATGACCTATAAACGCAGGATTCTCTTTCCCAGGAGGTCGGGTGGCAGCTCCTCTCTGCTCCGGGGTACTAATGTGTGACAATCTTCTCCTGGACTGTGAGGTGTGTGTGTGTGTGTGTGTGTGTGTGTGTGTGTGTGTGTGTGAAGAATCCTCAAACCTCTTGATGCTCAGTTGCCTACAAAGGCACACAGCAGCCACAAGCGCATGGCTACACTATTGCAAAAGTCAGGCCCCCCCCGAGAAATGCTCTTGGGGTCAGCTGGACTTTGGACCTGTGTGGCTCTACAGACAGGCATAGGTTGGAAGGGAGGGGGGATAGAGGCAGCCCCACCCCATCTGCTTTCTCTGGTCTGGGGCCCAGCTGGAAACACTGCCAGAGCGACACTGCACAGCAGCCTGGTTTGGGTGTTGCGTCCCACACATCTGGGCATACGTTCTGACTGCTTAGAGTGCTGTGTGAATTGCAGACCATGGGTGTTCCTGCAGGGACTGGGCTACGAAGGGCACTGCGAGGTTGTCTAGCGCAGGCCTTCAGTGCAGAAGGGCCGTGTGAACAAAGACCTTGCGTGGCCAGGCTAGGAAAGAGCTTCACCCAAGATCCGGGAGCGCAGCTGCCAATCCAAAGCGAACATCTTCAGCGACATGGACCAGTGGCCTGGCTCAGTCTGAGGGCACCGTCATTCTATCCACTTAAAACATGGAGGTTCGCTCCATGCGCACGGAGCATCGCCTAAGCTGCCTGGGGAAGTCTGTACAAGAGCGGAGCTCTGCACGTATGTCGGAGATCTTTGCCTACAGACTGAGGCTGGTGGGATGATGAGGTTGATGCTTCCCGCAGCCCCTGTTCTCACCTGTTCAGGTAGGGCTTGTAGAGGGGAAGCCTGCCTTGCTCCCTGCAGCATCACTGGGGTGGGTGGGGGGGGCAGCAGCAATCTTGCTCAGGGAGCTGCTGAGAAGTCTGGCCACATTAAGATGAAAGCAACCCAGCAGGCCGTGACAGGGAGATGCGGAAACAGCTGAAGTCAGTGCTGGGAACTGGCCATAGGGAGGAAAGGGGGTCAAGCAAAGGGCCATGGGAAGGCAGGCCAGGCTTCGAAGGAAAATAATCCTTGTTCCAGTGGACAGAGAAGAATGCAGGCCACAGGCTCCCACACACAGGCTCCCGCACACAGAAGGTGCCTGTGCACCCCCCCCAGGGAATAGTCCATTGTGTGCCCCCCTCCCTCGTCCGTTTACCCAGAGCCAGCATCCCTGGAGGGGTGGTGCAGGGGTCCACTGGACAACTCTGGACATCGCTGCCTTCTGGGCTGCTTTGAGAAAGGAAGACCTGAAGATGAATCCCTTGGAGGCCACGGAATGAATGTCTCTCTCGCTCTCTCTCTCTTCCCCTCTCTCAGCTTCCTAACCAGTTAAACTAGTCAAGCAGCTTGATTGTAGCATCTGTAGCTGGATGGACCACCAGAGCACTTCTGCAGCCACTTTGAAGGGGGAAAAACCCACCACGCTAAAACAGACGAGGTCTTCCAATGCACGGGTTCAGACAGTGTGCTAGTTGCTGAAATGCTCCCCCCACCCCAGTACAACAAAGATAGAAGGGGGGATCAGACATACCATGGAACACTGATGCCCGTTGGTGTGAATTCTGCATGCCCACAGGCCATGTGAGAATGCATCTTTTAGAGCAGTGGTTCTCAACCCTGGGACCCACTTTTAAGAATGACCACCTCTCCAGGACCCACCGGAAATGATGTCATGGCTGGAAGTGCCATCATTGTGACACCAGAGCCTGCTGCTTTCCTGAGAATTCAGCAATCAGTTGGGTGACTTCTCAGCCATTTTCCAATAGCAAAGTGATCAGAAAGAGGAAAAAAAGCCTATTTACAACCGAGACACAAGAAAAATAGCCACACCGCCCCTTTTCAGTGTCCCATCTTCCTGTATTTTTGATGATAGCTGCACTAAGTCCTATATGACCTACCTGGTGGGTCCCAACCCCAGAGGTGGATCTAAGGGGGGGCAAATCTGTAAGTTTTGCAAGAAGCCTTACCTTGCAGTGGAAAACACTCCTCTCCTGCACTGTTCTAGCCAATCCTCCCAGGGAACAGCAACATCTTGGCGTTGCTTACTGGCTACAGCAACAAGGGAGAGGAGGGATTTACATGACAGGGTAAGGCTTCTTGCAAAACTTACAGATTTGCCCCCCTCCCTTAGATCCGCCTCTGCCCAACCCACAAACGCTGTTTTGGAGCTTTAAAGGATTTCTGAGCCTCACGGCCGTAAGGGCAGATGGGGCCGGTACTTCAAATGATCAGGTGCCAGACTTAGCTGTGGTCAAGAGGTTGGGGCCTCTCCTTACAGATATCCTCTTTGGCCTGGTCTCCAAAGCCTTCCACACTGCAGGCTCTAGATGCAGTGGGGTGCATGTTTGGGGGGCATAACCTCTGGCCTAGCAAGCCGCATGTTGATAGGTATGGTCTCCTAGAAACAATTCCTGTGAGTACAACAGCCCCCCCAAATGGGCCGCCGGTCAACGTAGCCTTGCTGGGTCAGACATTACTTCCTCTCTGGGGCCGCATGAATGGCAGGCCTCGAGGTGCCTGTAGGGGTCCCCTCTCCCAGTTCATGCCCCCAAGGAACGAGTTGTTCAGAGTGACTTCCAGGGTCATTCATCCGCACGGAGTCCCTTCCAGTGATGCCATGCAGGGGGTACGCGAGTACCGGTTCCTAGGATTACGGCTGGCCCCGCCCATTCACCCACCCACTCTTTGACTCCGCCCCTGTAATGATTGAATTTCCTGCATGTTTGAGTTTCCTGCATGTTCTCAGAGCCAGGCAGGCAGGCAGCGAGCGGAGACTTGCCTTGCCTTGCCACTGAAAAATGAGCTGCTCTGGGTTTTTGGAACTGTTGGTTCACTTTAACATGATGCCAGGCCTCCTTACCATGTTTTGGGGGGTGCTGTGGAATACTGTTGCAACTGTTGGGTCAGTTTAAAATCGTCTGAGGCCTCAAAAAGGGCTTTTTTCATGTCCCTTCCTGCCACGACATCACTTTCGGCTTATGATGTCACTTCCGGTAGGCGGGTCCCGACATGTGCCAATCAAAAGTGAGTACCTGTTCTTAAATCATTTAGATGACACCACTGGTCCCTTCCCTCTCACGAGAGGCTCTGCTCCCCAGCCTCTGGCTCACTTCCCTGCATTGCCCTTTTCTCGTGCATCTGCTGCCTGCCCCACTTGGCCTCCCTGTCTCCTAGGAGATTGGTGAGAGTTGCAGGGGTCCTTTTTATGCCTTCTGGGCCACCCGGAAGCAGGCAAGGCGGGCACAGGCTGTGGCTGCGGTTTTTATCCTTCCTCCTGCTTCCTCCTGCTCTCCAGCACATGCTCTGAGGAGCGCCTGACCCTGGCAACAAGAGGGGACTGGGACCATCGAGGAAGCCTCTCCAGAGTGCCCCCCCCACACTTATTCTGGCACTTTAGCAAGACTGGTTTAGTTAAAATGAGCAGACAAAATCAAGGAAGTCACGGTGGAGAGCTGGGAGAGGCAGAACAGCGTAAAGCTGTAAATCCGACAGAGTTAAACAAGAGGGTTTGGCAAGGACTACATTCCATCCTACGCAGGAAGAAGGCCAGCCATTATTCCATCCACTGAAAGGATTCTTTGCAAACGGCTCTGGGATGGTGCTTTAGATTGTATTATGCTACCAATTGAAAGGCTACAGAGGGATCATGTTTAGCCCTAAACATTTTCAGTTCGGCTTGCCAAGCAGAGCAATTTCTCCCCCCCCCCCCCCCCCCGCCCATGCGATTAGCATTGATTTTGCAATACTGGGAAATATTATGACCAAGGGATTGTATGAAAAGATGCGCAATATGGAACTGATGGTTATTTCAGCATTGAATTACAAACCACTACCTCCACCACCCAAAACACC
Source organism: Lerista edwardsae (assembly GCA_029204185.1). Taxonomy (NCBI): domain Eukaryota; kingdom Metazoa; phylum Chordata; class Lepidosauria; order Squamata; family Scincidae; genus Lerista; species Lerista edwardsae. Next base: position 2,918,851 of record JAJKFI010000137.1, on the reverse strand, counting down.
ACCACACACGCTGCAGTTTGGGTTGTTGCGGGTGGGTGGGAAAAGTGTAATATCCCCAGGGTAGCCTCATAGAGAGAAGCCAAGTTCAGAGGCAGGGAAAGATGGCCGCGTGCATGTGCAGAACCTGCCTGGAATGAAGTGGGAGGAGGGAAAGCAGAGGAGGGTCGTCTCTGCTAACAGACAGGGACTGCAACACTGCAGGAATTGCTGGGAAAGGGCGGAAGGTGTTGGAAATGTGCTGGACTCAGGTGGGGGCTAAGGACTACTTTTGATTAATATGCAACTGCTAGCCACTGCAACTAGTAGTCAGCACAGGCCTTTGACATGCTGTTCACGTTTGTTAAAAACAGAGCATGTTCTGGAAAAATGTTCTAGGCTGGGCGCTGCTCACAGCTGCACTATTTGGAACACCTACAGCACTTTTCAACCGTACTAAGGGTGCAATCCTAAGCTGCTCTGGAACAGCGAGGCTGGCGGGCCTGCCCTGGATCCAGCGCAGCTTTGGCGCTCTCAGGAGCCCCCTTGCCCCAGCCTCCCCTCCACGCTCCCGAGATCTGCGTCTGCTGTGTAGCAGGCACAGAGCGGAGATGCCTGGGGACTGAGGCTTGGATGCGGCCCAGTGGTTGCATCCTAGCCCCACCCTCTCCTCGGGCCAGCACGGCTCCTGGCCCGCCCACCCCGCCCAGTCCCTCCTGCCCATCCTCCCTCCCTCCCCCCTGCCCAGAACCACTCTTGTGCCAGCCGAGTTTGGCTGGCCTTGGGCCAGTGCCCTTGGGAAGCAGCTGCTGCTAGCGTCGGCCCAACAGCGCCAGCGCTGACCAAGGGGGGGGCCGGTTGGCGCCCCCACTTCAGTGCTGGTGGCCTTGGGCGGATGCAAGCGGCCAGCGTAGGCCCAAGGGCGCCCTCAGGGTGGCGCCCTCAGACTTTTGTAGGTGGGGGAGCCTAAAACAGAATTCAAAATGTTGCTCGAGTCTTCAAGCCATGGATTAAAACACATTTATGCTTTAGACTTGTAGCTCCGTTTTCATTTTTCCTTGCCCAAATTCAAAGGTAGGCTTGGTATGTAATTCGGATTTCAACAAAGTTCAGCTGCCCTCCACAGCAGGCATCAAGCGACAGGGAAAAGTCCATCGTGGGCTATAGGCAATGATGGGTTGTAGCCTCCTTACATTAGTAGTAGGCTACTTCAGAGTACTGGGTGCAAGCGTCTTGTTGTCTCCTGCCTCCCTGGGGCACCTGGTGGGCCGCTGTGAGATAAAGGAAGCTGGACTAGATGGGCCTTTGGCCTGATCCAGCAGGGCTCTTCTTATGTTCTTAGGGATCCTGAAACCCCTTCTTCATGGGCAACGTGCCTGTGGCCCTTTTCTAGCAAACTGGATTTGGCAGGTTAGCGCTTGGTTCCCCTAAATGCACACTGAAACTTCATGAGCCAAGCTCGCATGGGTTCAAAGGTGAGCATTCAAGCTCGTTCGTCAGGAGGGCCGTGCCTTGGTTTGCCCTTCAGGCGGTGCTCAGCCAATGCGCCCCATCGTCCTCTGTCTGTGTGGCCTCAGCCTTTCGTGCACAGCTTTCCCTCAGAGCCACGTCCTTTTCCCCTCCTTCCCCAACCTTCCAACGGTCACTCCAACTGCCTTTCCCCAACGGCCCACCCCACCCCACCGGTTCCGTCCCTAGAATGTCCCCCTGCTCCTCCCATCATTTCCTTGCTTCCTGATTGTGTGATCTAAATGCTGCTCCCCACTGTCCACTGGCGCCATAGTGGACAATGTGGAGCACACCTGGTCTCTCCACTCCAAAGCACACAGCCGCCCCCCCACCCCCACCCCCGATCCTGCCTGTGCCTTTCCTCCTCTACATGTTCCCCAGTGAAGGAATCATCTGGCTCCTGACTGGCCCATCTCCACAGGCTTGTCTCCCCTCAGGGGAAGCAACAGGCTAGGGTCAAACGTTCACCCCCCCACTCCAAAACTCAGCTTCGGAAAACGACTCCAACCACCGAGATCAGGACCACGTCAGGCGCCCCTTCCTCGCCACCCAACTGTTCCATCCTCTTGAGAGTAGGGGAGGCTGGGAAAAATAATATGATTAAATACTGGAAGATAGTCCTGGTACCATATAATACGGTTTAGAATGAGCTGCAGAATTGTTAGTAATATTTTAAGCGTAAATGAATATATAACATAACTCTATAGATTCTATCTTTCTGTTTCTTTTGTGTGTGTGTTTCTTCTGTTTTGCTTTTAGCAATATACATTTTTTTTATATTACTGCTTAGATGGCTTTTATTTCTCCCTATAAATGTTAGTTTTTGGTGTATTTGTATGGATTACATAGATAAGAAAGATGAATCAATTTAGCAAACGTACAATTTTGAGAGATATGGGAGAATAAACACCAATGATGGGCACCTGAACGAATTGATTGATTTAATTAAGATTTAATTAAGATATAGTAAGCTTAGAATTGTAGAATTCCTTTTTATACATGTATCTAGAGATCATTTTTAGACATGTTTGTAACACATCTTATGTGTATCCCTTTGTGTTTCCAACAATCCCATGTAACTCCTTTCCTTGTCCCATAACTTAAAGAATAAACTTTAAAATATTTACTCTAAAAAAAAAAAAAAAAAAAAAAGAGAGAGTAGGGGAGGCTGAAAGACACCCAAATGCTCTTGAATGTGCTTCATGCATCTGTCTCACCCACATCCAAGCCCAGCACACGTAACTGGGCTCAGGTGCAAAACATGACCTTCCATTTTTAAAAAAGAGAAACAAAAGAAACCAACATGCGGACGAGATGTTAAATAAAACATTTGACCTTTATTTAAAATACAATGCGTTTGTACATAATCTTAGTGTCATGGACTACAGAACGGAACACTGACTATCCCTGGGTTTAGGGCTATGTTGGGGGTCCCTTGCCCTTACGGTCAGTTTGGAGCTGGGACCCCTCAACTCAAGGCAACCGACCCCAACCCTACTTGTTAAGGGCTTTGCGGCAGAGCGGGAACACAGGCTAGGCTTTAACTTAGATTAAAAATATATTGTAAGGCCAATAACTTGGAACTATTGCAATTCCATCTACTTTGGTGTGTAAGACTAGTTTTAAAAGAGGAAGAAAAACCTGTACAATTTTATAAAATTTGTGTTTTTCTTTTTACATTAGTTACACACACACACACACACACACACACACACACACACACACAAATCTTTATACTTCATAAACCTTTACTTCATATTGTAAGGAAAAGTTTTTGCATATTTTAGGTAGAGTGGCTATGCTGGTGAATACTAAAGGTGTTTGTAATACAATATGGTGTAAAAATGAAATAAGGGGGAATAAAAGAGATGCACAATAGACATATGGCTATAAAAAGGAACTTATAACAAGGACACTTAAAACCAAATGAAGGCAGAGTTTTTCAAGGCCACACACAATTGCTATTGTAAAGGCTTTGGGGTTCTCAACGGACCTGATAAGTAGTGTGAAATATAAGGAGGGAGGGTGAAACAGCATACTGTACTAAGCACCACTGCTGCGCATGGCATTTCATGCACAAACCCCACTGAAACCAATGGAGGAAAGAGGGGCAGCAAAGAAAGGCCTTTGCTGGACTGCGTTCCAAAAATTCTACCTGAAGAGTAGGAAGGAGGCTGAAAAGAGGGACGTCCATTTTACTATATATATATTTAAAGAACTTTCAAAGCATGCATTAAACATGATAAATAGACTTCATATAGGTTAGGTCCTGGTTATCTTTATAGTTAGATGGCTTAGGAGACTTTCACTGATTTGGTTAGCTTACATCCATCAGAAATTAACCTGATCAGCCCCACTGTCCGTCTTGCAGCTGGACGAGTAGGACGAGAGGCAGAAGCGTTACGAGCTCCAGGCTACTATCCTGATCTAGCAGATTAACAGGAGTGCTGTTTAGTGCACATACATCAGATTGACCTGCTAATGCAAAAGTTCCCATGGTATTAAAAAAAAAGAAAAAGATATACTTCAAGCTTAATGTGATTAAGCAGCATATTCCAAATAACAGCTTTTGAAGTTAAGTGTTTATATGGCCATGAAGTTTCCGTCAGCGTAATAAGAGGAGGCCGTCTCTGATTCACACCCAGCCGCTGGTCAGTTTGTAGAACATCTCTTCATCTAAGCTCTCGTTCTGGTCTTTTGCCCGCGTCGACAAGAAGATGTAGCCCCCGATGAACTCGTGCACCACTTTGCAATCCACCTCCGTGCAGATGAAGGACACGCGGACGTCGTCCGCAAACTCCACTGTTACCTGAATGCACAAAACAAAGAGAGCGGAACGTCAGGCCACGCGGGATCCTCCGCGCACACCACCCCCTTTTAGGCTCAGACCAGTAGTGTCAGCCTACCGGTACGCTGGGCGTGTCTTCCGGGTGAGCGGCAGC
>JAJKFI010000137.1:2901524-2914324 GCA_029204185.1 Lerista edwardsae | reverse complement strand
TGTCAGCCTACCGGTACGCTGGGCGTGTCTTCCGGGTGAGCGGCAGCACGATCGCTGCGTTCTGTTGCGTAACGGTGAAAGCGGTGAAACGGGCGGGCTTTCACCGTTACGCAACAGAACGCAGCGATCGCGCTGCCGCTCACCCGGAAGACACGCCCAGCGTACCGGTAGGCTGACACTACTGGCTCAGACCCCTCCATTTCCATCCCACTCAGGCTGCCAAGGCACTCGGGGCAGAGACGGAGGCCGTTCCAGTGTCGCTCCAACCGTCTGTAAGCAGAGATCTCAGTACAGATCCTGGGGAGAACAGCTTCGCACTTCTCCGCACTGTGGAAACTGTCCGTTTGTTCCTCTGCGCTCTCTCTCGCACCCTCAGCTCCTTGGAGAAAGCAGGGTATGCAAATAAATATATAGAATCCTTGTGGAAATGACTTTTTTTTCAACTTTTACTCCTACATCACTCTGCAGCAAACCTGGGAGAAGACAGAAACCTTCACACGACCCTCCCAGTGCTAAAAACAGCCTGGAAATGGCACAGTTTGGTCTCAGCAAGGCTGGAAGCCCAAGTTTGGTGCTTTTTCTTCTTTTAAAAAGGGGATTTAAATTTGGATTCTGGTATCTGCAGGCGTTCTGGGCTGTAACCCCCATGGATACCAGGATCTGAGTGTACATGGATGCAATATCTAGGGAAAGTCAGGACCCTGTTTGGGGCAAAAGAATCAGCTGGTGCAGTAAGAATGCATGTCCCTGGCTAAATCTTACTTCAGCCATGAACTTAGTAGATGACCATAGAGAAGCTACGACTTCTCTCGCCCCCCCCCGCCATTTCCTACTACACAGGGTCAATAATTCTAAACCAGCAAATGTCACGTGGAAATGCCAGGCATTATTCTATTATGGTGGCAACAAATCTGTTGGGTCCTGGGCCAACTGCGGAAGACTCATGCTTGCAACAGCCTGACGCGGAACCCAGCTGGTTTATCTGACAAGCTGTCCAATAACTGCATTTTCTCATTTGACTGCAATAAGGAAAGATACAGCTATCTTGCCTCTTTCATCGTGTGCTGCTCTCTTATCAAGTGAACGCAGAGTCTTTGATGAGAGCCGAGCTGGTCCAATGATAAAATCATCACTTGGCAATTGTTCCCCTGGCTGGTCACATGAACGCTTTCTTGCGTAAAGCTTAAAGTCTCTGATAGAACCACAAAGATATTACAATCTGAGGAGCTTTAAGAGATTATCGGCAAGCTAAATGGGACCCGAACTAGTTCAGAGAGGATTTTTTTTCCCCACTGAGTTGGAAGAGAACTCCAGTCTAAACTCTCTTGGTTGTCTTGAGCCTGGAACTGGGTCCCTAAACACAAAAAGTGGCAATCTGCTAAGAACCAGCTCTATAAACAGGCACCCTGGAGATTATTTTGAGGGGTGGAGAGGACTCCTCTGTGCTCCAGCCATATCTGGAGAAACTGAATTTTGCCGTGACCCGTTTGCAAGCAGGTGGGAGGAGCAGCAGGAACAGTTACCAGCCAAGCTAGTGTAGGCCTTTGGAGAGGCAGCCTACAAGAAGAACTTTGTTCACCCACACAGGCTACTGTTGTCCAGCGGAAAAAGCCACAGTGTGGAGGATTCCGGAATGAGGATTGCTAGTCTTTCTTTAGCACAGCAAATTACATTTACAATCATTACACTTTAAATCTTGTACTTCTATCATACTGATTATCAATATACAAGTAGTCAGCATTATCTGTGATGGAATTGTTTCTGCGATTGCACTTCTAGTCTACTTGGATTAAAAAAAGTTAGTGGTGAGCCAACTGGAAGAGGAGCAGGTCTCCAGGAAGAATACTAAAAAACAAAACAAAACAAAAAAAACTACAAAATCAGAGGGCAGCCTTGATGAAGCCTCTCCAAACGCCCTGAAAGAGCTACCTCAAAACTATCAGCCTCTGTGTGTGAAAATTCAGAGTTTGTATTGTCCTGGAAGACTGAGACAGAAAACAGAATCCAGGACTGAAGAGAGAGGGCTGAGACAGCCTTACCAAAGCAGCTGCCTAAGGTAAAGGTAAAGGTATCCGCATGACCGCTCTAGGGGGCGGTATTCTGTTTCTAAGGTGAAGAGCCGGCGTTTGTCCAAGAACAAACTTCCGTGGTCATGTGGCCGGCTTGACTATATGCCGTAGCGCACGGAACGCCATTCCCTTCCCACCGAAGTGGTCCCTCTTTATCTACTTGCATTTAGGTGCTTTCGAACTGCTAGGTTGGCAGGAGCTGGGACAAGCGACGGGAGCTCACTCCGTCGCGCAGTCCTGAACTCCCAACCTTCCAGTCGGAAAGCCCAGCAGCAGCGGTTTAACCCACTGTGCCACCACATCCCAAGCAGCTGCCTAGCCTTAGGTAATTAGATAGGGTTCCTGTGAAGGAAGTGGTTTTACTTACTTACCTATGTGCCCACCTTGCCGATCCCCTCCATCTGCCTTTCTCCCAGTTCCTTGTTTGGTCAGTTAAAAATGAATACTCATACTAGTTTCAAATGCTCATCAGACTGTTATCCTGTTCTTGTTTTTTTCTGGTCTGGGGTCTCTCTCTTCTCTCTCCAATGCAGAGACAAAAATTCTTCCTGGGGCCTTGGAATTTTTAGGAATGTTTGTAACAAAAGCTTCAGCTTTTCTGTTTGAACAAACTGCATTTGGTAACTGAATCTGGGGACCTGCAGTTTTGTTAGAGTGAGCCAGGATCAAACTGCAGCTTTGCTAGCACCTGAACACGCAAAGCTTCCTTAGGCAGAGCTCAGCTCTGTTCAGTGTGGTTGACCCTGACCAGCAGCAGGTCTCCAGGCCTCAGGATAGAAGGGTCTTTCCCAGCCCTGCCTGGAGATGCAGCTAGTGACTGACCAGGCATCTTCTGCATGCAAAGCAGGGATGGCTCAAGCCCTGAGTTACGGTTTCTCCTTATCAGAAGCAGGGCTTGAGCCATTGCAGGTGTCTATTAGCTCTGGCGTCCCAACCTGTTAAGCCCCGCCCACCCCGGCCAGTCTGGCAACTAACACACAGCAGATAGAACAAATCACAATTCCTCAATTTAGACATTACGCAGGGAACCGTGGCTAGTTCAAAAGTAAAAGCGGGAGGTTTTGATCTCCTCCTGCACACAGAAGAGGGCAAGACTGTGCACAATAGTCTTATTCTCATCCATGGTGTAGATGCGTTCCGAACGGCGCCACAGAAAGAGAAGCCAACCGTTCCCCTGGGCTTCCGTGCGCCCCTGGTGCTTTGAAAGCACGTCCTGCTTACCATTTTTATTTCCCAGTTCACGTTCCACTGCTTCATGTTGCTGAACCGCCACGTCTTGATCGCATCGCTGGTGCTGGCTTCCATCCGTATCAGCCGGTTGTAGGCGATCCCGATCAGCTCCTCCTTCTTGCCACCTTGAAACCTGCATGTTTTTTTAAACAAGGACACTGTCACCAGGGCTTCACTTCTGCACCCCAACGGATCCGGCTTTCAAAAAGCCGAGCCTCCCTTGCATTTTTATGACCATTCCAGGCACGTCTCCTCACTGGAAGCTTTCAGCAATACCTCAAGCAGACACACAGGTCAGCCTTCCCTGAAATCCTGCAACTCTGAGTCAAATGCTCCTACTACATCCAATGCAGATACATAGCAGAAGTACTTGTCTGCAACAGAGATTGAGTTGACTGGAAGAAGGCAAGGCCAGAGCAGTGACTGATGCAGAGATGCAACTGATAGCCTCTTCTGATCACGGGCACTCAAAGGAGCCTTCCATCATTTAACTGACGTCTCTTGTGCCAGACTGCTTGGACAACTACTGATTTAGATTACACTGGTGGGATAGTACCTCTAGCTAATCTTTTTAAAAACTGCTCCGTATTGCTTCCTGGGGACGTGGTGGCGCAGCGAGTTAATCCGCTGTTGCTGTTGCTGGGCTTTCGACCGCAAAGTTGGGAGTTCGAGACTGCGCGACGGAGTGAGCTCCCGTTGCTTGTCCCAGCTCCTGCCAACCTAGCAGTTCGAAAGCACCTAAAAAATGCAAGTAGATAAAGAGGGACCACTTCGGTGGGAAGGGAACGGCGTTCCGTGCGCTACGGCGTAGAGTCATGCTGGCCACATGATTGGACAAAAACGCCGGCTCTACAGGCTTTGAAACGGAGATGAGCACTGCCCCCTACAGTCGGTCACGACTAGACCATTCAGTTGTGGGGAAACCTTTACCTTTATTGCTTCCTAATCAACTGCTTTTGTTATGAACCACTTTGAGCGATTTATTTTGGAGAGGCTGTACAGAAATTTTGAAAAGTAACCACTGTTTAGCCTTCCCTCAGATTTGCCGAGATGCTTTCTCCCTGCCTCTTGCCCCAGGAGGAAACACCACAATGTCACGGCACACAACCAGCTTGGTGTGTTCAGGGTTACAGCAACAATCTAGACATTTTCAACTCTGAGACATCCTCCAAGGTAGCCAACACGGGTGCGTTTTCTGGCTGAGCCTGCAGCGCACAGACCTTGCCATGAAGTGGGTGATGCCGAACTCTGGTAAGGATTGCCAGGCCTGGATGAACCTCATTTTGGCTTCAATGAGACTCATCTGAGCAACGTTCTGATGGGCCTCCAGGATCCGGGCAGTGATCTGCAAGGGAAGAGACACGGGGGAGCTTGAGAAAACTGCCCTTCCTTCAAGGCGCACATTCGTATTTGCAGGGTGACCAAAGTATTGAAGCAGAAAAATAAAAAGTTTTTTTAAAAAAACCCTTGAAAACACAGTTCACGAAAATGATCCCAACACTACACACTTGAGCTGCTGTTCCGGTTACACTAAATCAATATCCTCAGAGAAAGATCTGTGCACAAATTTATCATGCTGGAGACAAGCTCTTCCGTGTTTTCTTTCCAAAGTCTGAGATGGAAAAAAAGTCTGGGACCAAACGGGGCGAGCTGCTTCCCACCCACAGGAAGAAGAAATGCACTCTGAATCCCGTTTGGAGAATTGAGAAGTACAAAAAGCAACATGAAAATTAACTGGTGAAGACAAATCCTGAAGCAAGCCACAGGTGTGTCCTGCTCAGAATTTAGCTGGAAGTGCTGAATATCTCTGCAATCTTTAAAAAAACAAATGACAATTTTCTAGCCCTCAGGAATGGGGGCAAAAATGGCTCCGTGAAAGCTTTTGGATTCAACTTAAGAGAAAAGATTCTTGCAGCTCTTCAGTCACTCTCCTCCCTGGTCACTCCTGCCCTGAGTCTTCACTGATGGGTTAAGCAATTTCAAAAAGCCAAGCCAAAACCAAGCACATGTTATCAGACGCATGCACAGGATCACGGACGTTGCCTGCCCTTATCAGCAACAGAGCACAGGGCACAGAGGAGGAGTGAGGACAATGCGCGTTTCTCATTCCTACTCTTCTTCCTTGGACCTGGACTACAGAGTTAAGTCCCCACTCAAACGGCCCGTCCGCAGAGCCATGCAGTTCCCACTGACCTGAGGAGTGAGGGGCTCGAGGCAAACAGCCTGGGACTCGGGCCTGGCTGCTTAGCGCTGGGCTGGCAGCACAGCCTACAACGCTGGGCCATCTGCCTTCAAGGGCCAGAGCGAAAGCGGGGGGGGGACGGGACAGGCTGCCGGGCTTGGGGACCTGTGGCTGCCACGTGGTCGCGCCATGGGGGGAGGGTGGGGGGAGGGGAAGCTCACCACTGTCTCCTAATATTCAAGTTCGATGTTGCCACCTCCACTATCACCACTTTTTGCACAATTTCCAGCAGCGCCACTTGTTTTACTGCTCTTTGTGGACTGTGCAGTGCCCGGTTGTTCCAGAATCTTAATAAATATTATTTCTTGCAACTATCATGGCGGAAGACTGAGATGGAGCCACAGAACACCTGGGTTGCCGCCAGCAGATGGTTTCCATGGGCCACTGCTACAGCAGCTGCCGGTCTAAGTGAGGACAGAACAGCAGCTCCTGCTAGAGCGGGACAAGAGTCCAAAATCCCCGCCTGGCAATGGGAAGCCAAAGGTCTCCTGGCCGCCCACCCCGGCACTCAGCCGCTGCCTCCCAGCAATGGATCTGCAGGGGCAAATTATCCGTGAGCACAGCGAGTCCCTCCACCCATCACGACTCAGAGCCACTGACAGACAGACCCTGGCAGGAAGACGGGTCCAACTCCCTTCCAAGGCCCTTTCGGTCAGTGCCCCGTCTGAGTGCCCGTGTGGCTCTGATGGGGAATGGGATGGTGACTGGGAACGCCACACCCTCTTCCGGCTCTGCTGCCGGCCCACGATGACCTCATGGTGGCCATAATTATCAAGCATAACTCAATTATGCACTACTGTGCAAAGGAGAATTCACTGAGGCTTGTGCCAGGAAGCACGCTACTTCCTGTGGCTACGTTAGCCCTGCACTCCAGAACACGACGCACCAGCGCTGCCACTGTCTGCCTCCGCGGAGGAGGGGGTGGGATTTTGGAGTCGGGGGGCTCCTCACAGGAGTGCTGCAGAGCCGAACTTGGCAGAGAAGCGTCGCAACCTCAGAGCACACCTGATGCGTCGCAGCGCAAGTCTCTCAAGAATCCCTTCCCCGCTTCTAAGCAAACAGGCACCGAAGGTCTGGCGTGCTTATTGATTGGATATTTGCTGTCACTTACCAAGTCTCTTATATAGCCTGGCTGTAGAGGGCAAATGCGAAGGAAAGAAAGGGAAGCAGAAGAGGGGAGGGGGAGAAAAGCAAAATCAGAAATATGGCAAAAAAAGCAAAGGGAGGAAAATGTGCAAATCATCAGCAACAACAGTTTAAATCCACTTAAAAAAAAATCCAACCCAAACTTTTGCAGAATAGCATGAGATGAGTATGAGCCTGAGAGCGAGGCAAGCCTTTCAAGTTCTGCTCTAGAGGAAGGGAGGAGGGAGGCAGTAATCCGGGGGGGGGGGGCGCCTGTTGCTTCTCTCTGCTAGGTTCAGCTTTTATTTGGCTCCCAGGCTGACCGCGTTTGTGGGAAACTGAATGGTCAAAACAGCAAAGGGCATCAGGCATAAGGAAACAAGGAAAAAGAAGCTTGAATCAAACCATGTTTTTCCAGTTCTCCATTTCCAATCCATGTACTTGAGAATATTGCAGAGTAAGTGCGACGGCTTAGCTCTGCCTTTGCATCACACTAAGTGGTTGAAAAATTTAAGGTGTCCAACATCACACACCAACACAGCACGCACGCTGGAAGAGCCCTCCAGCTCAGTTGTTTTTGTGGTGGGCGATTACTGCTACATAAAGACCACCTGCAGTTCTAGAGCACCACAAGCCCTCCTCCACAGTAAATCAGATACCAAAAGCAGGGTGGGGAACTTCTGCTCCCAGGTGTTCAAGTGAGCGCTATTCAACGCAGCTTCAAGAGACAGCAAAACATAATGCAGTAAAGTGACAAAGGGCACCTAGGATAATGCCCAACCTTGCCACGCCAGGACAAGCTGATTCACAGCACTCTCTTAGGGTGTCAGAGGTTAGGGAGATTGGCCAGTTTTGCAGGGACAGAGGCTCTCCCCCGCTCCACCAACAGCAAAGCCGCAAAGCTGCCCCAGTCGCTCTGTTCCCCGTATTCCACGGCTGCCCCTTCCAGGCCATTTTTACATCCACGCTAGCCCTGTTCCAGTCTGATCTTCTCTTGCCCTTTCCCCCAACCGTCAGCCGGGGCAGGGCAGCCTGGGGCTTATATATCCTGAGGCTAATCCCTTCGCCTCTTGCTGAGCCTGGCAAGTCCTCTGAAAAAGTTTCAGAAACGGTACCCACTAGGTGCTCCTGCTGTGGCATTGCACTGCAACCCAGCGCAACCCTCCATGATACCCCTGCTCTGAACTCGCCCCCGCGGGACCAGGGATGGGTTTCCACTGCTCTGCAGACATTATACGTGTTTACATCTGAACGCTGCTTCCTACCGCAGCAGCTGCAGCCCGTCACCACCGCCATTCCCTGCCCTCTGTGTGCCCTCCGTGCATTCTACGCATTCCACAAGGGCAGCACTTCCTTCATCCCACACGCCCCTGGGACGGGATGAGCACCCTCGCCGCCAGCACAGCTTCAGGAACAGGGACGCCAGCGAAGTGCAAGTTTGCAGAGCTGCGACACACACGCAGGGCCTCATACGTGAAAGAGGTCCCTCCTCCGCCGAATCCCACACCAAGAGGCCCTGGGCTGCCACAATAGGCAGATTTTCTGGTGCCCCCCCCGGGTCATCAGCAGTGTTGCTTCTCAAATGACAGCGTGGGCCTCCCCCCCCAGAGGTCTATGCCCTCATAAAATGCACATCACTACTATGCTTTAAAGTTTATAATTTCATTACACACAGCCTCTTCTCTCCCCATTGTGCTCTTTCAGAGAATAAATGACTGCATAAAAAAGGGAAACTCTGCTGCCAGGAAGATGTCAGTGTGCCAGTAATAGATATTTTCTCTCTCTCTCTCTCTCTCTCTCTCTCTCTCTCTCACACACACACACACTCTTCTGCATAGCAGTCTCTTTCCAGCACTCAGAGACCAAATGTGGACACCATCTACTACAGCAACTCCCCTCCACAATCAGCAACGTTTCCAAAGATCTGCCAAATGATTTTCAGAAGAATTTCCTGATGCTCGATCCAGAGTATTAGGCTAGCCTTATGCAACCCATATGTACAGTACTTACTGCTGTCCTATCATGACCAAGTCATGCAGGGCTCCAAAGGCACAACAACTGAAAAAGGGCGTATTTTCCCCAGTGAGGGGAATAGTAAGTGCCTGAAGTTGGATTATGAAGTAGGACTGGGCTACCCATCTGACTTGGTCACTTGGTCCACAGAGTCTAATGGACGCCCCCGGCACAAGAGCCTGGCATACTGTGCCAGCTGAAGAAAACAATCTGAGCAGCTGGTTCAAAAGAACCAATCAGCTCACTGCCAAAACGTGATCAATTTCAAACAAAGCCCGAATGAAACAAGTAAGATTGAAGCTATGGAACCAGCCACTGATTGTTCCAAGAACAAAGCCACAATTAAGCACTATTAATGAAACAGCAGGAGGTGCCTAATTATTTTAAAAGGCATAAAATATTAAGGAGGTCCTTTTTAAAAGTCACAGGCAGAAAGGATAGATAGTTCTTCTCGGGGAGAAAATGTTTTACAGTATTAGCATTTTATCTCCTGCAAAACTGAAATGTACTAACAATCCTTTTTATATACGCCCTTGCTTGTCCACAAGGGGCCGAATTGCTCCTTTCCTCGTTATCCACTATGCAGAGACCTTCCAAAGGCTGCAGGGACCTTCAGAATGGCACCGGCGACCAGCGTTGACCTCTTTAAAATGACTGGCAGAAGCATCCACTGGCCACGATTAAAGGGTCTGTACTGGTCGCAGACAGTTGCGGTCCTGGGCGCTCACCTGCCCAGGGGCAAACCCCCAACTGGCCGCCTCCTACGGAAGTAATTGCAGTGGCATCTTAGTGTCATCGCAATTACTCCTTGCATCACCAGGGCTATGGGCTGCCTCCTCCTTTCCCCCTTTAAAAAAGAGGGGGCAAGGAGGCGGTGGCCCACAGCAGCGCGATGCAGCTCCATTACCGCCACCACTGCCCAAGGCCTGTCCCTGGGGCATTTGCACCCCTTGCGCCCCCCCCCCCAGGTCTGCCACTGGTTGCAGGTGCCATTCTGAAGATCCCTACAGCCTCTGGAAGTCTCTGCAGCCTTCACTCTGCTGGCTTCCTGAGAGTCTCTGATGGACTCTCCTGAAGGTGCCCCGTATGCTGTCCAGCTCCGGGCTCAGGTGAGAGGGGAGCGCCTCTGCTGCATTTGCAGCACCCACTTGCTGGGCTGCAGAGCCGCCCTCGGCATCCAGCCGGGAAGGACCCTGCTGGAGAGCCTTCCCCTGTGGCTTCAGGTGGACGGGGAGGGGGTTACACTGTACCCACGTCCTCTCCCTCTCCACAGGACGGCCTCCCCGAGTTCCTGCCTCCTCCCATGGCTGTGCTCTCAGGCTTGCACTCTGCTGCTACAGCCTTCCCTAGCACTGACCCAACCCCTTATACTGGGGGCCTGCCTTATGGACACATGCAGTCCTATCCCCCAGCAACCAGACGGCCTGCCTTAGGAGAGGCAAAACTAGTTGCAGGATCCAACTGTGCCCCCCCCTTACAGGCTACAGCATTAGCTGTGGGGCTAGTGACTGGTTTGGTAACAGTGTGCTCAGCGATGGGATCTACAAACGACCTGGGGGAATGCTGGGCGGGACTTATGCGGGGCTTCCACGTGATTGGCTGCAGGTCCGCAGCGTTCTGCAGCTGTCCTGGCCTGGGGGGGGGCTGCCCCCAGTTAGCACGCCCCACCGCTGCTCGCCCAGGCACCTGGCGCGACCCTCACCCGTCCTCCACAGCGAGCAGGAGCCCCCCCCCCCCGAGGCCAGGGCAGCTGCAGATCACTGCGGACGGGCAGCCAATCACCCGGATGTCCCGCCTAAGTCCCGCCCAGCATTCCCCCAGGTCGTCTGTAGATCCCATCACTGAGTGTGCTCCTTGATTGTTTAGGTAACCCCAGCACAAGGCACAATGACTATACATGGGGGGGGGGGAGTTGACCCAACCCAGGGAGCTTGATCAGCCTCTGTATGGCATAAATAAATAAATAAATAAATAAATAAATAAATAAATAAATAAAGCTTGTATTTATATACCGCCTTTCTTAGGTCACTAGATTGCTCCTCTGACTTTAACTCAAGGCAGTTTACATAGGCAGGCTTTTATTCATAAACACAAAGGTTTTTACAAATTACAAGGAAGTTCTATCTTTCAAGAACAACATACAACATACAGATGGTACTTTCTTGGTGTCGTCTTCTTTCTGGCCACACAATTTGCCTTCCTGCTGGCTGACAAGCAGCTTCTGCTCCCACCACAGAAGCGGCTGGCCCAGCACACTCCCCTCTCACAGGCAGCTGTAGCTCAGCTCTAATCAGTTGCCGTTTCCAAGGTCTGCCGCTCACGGAGACTTCCGGTGATCCCAAACTGGCGACCTTCGGATGTTATCTTCAGGCAAACGGAGGCTTTAACCCTAAGGCTTTAACCCTCTCGACTACAACCTCCTGCCCTGGATGGCAGAGCTGGTCCCAGACATAGTATAGACATTCTTTAACCATCTTGAGTTTTATGAGTAGTCAAAAACCAAGTGAAGGAGTAATTCTTCACTATTGGTACACAAAGTGTGATCATTGTACTTTAGAGGGAAGGAATGGCACATTCTGATAGAGGGAAGGGGAAAAACTGCCGAATTATTGCGAAGTCTTGGATATAGGACAGAACAATATCTCACTGCTCAGAAGAAGGCACTGTGCATAGAAAGAAGCAAAACAACCCTTCTGGCAGTATTTGGGAGGCAACGCGCACTCAAGCAAAGGACAAAGGCGCCAGTAAAATGACTCCAAATAAAGTACCTGCTTGTTCTTGTACTTCTTCAGGTATCTCGGAGAAACCAGACATTCGGGGTTGATATCTGTTGTGACCTGCTCAGTAATTATCTGTGGGTCTGGGTTCAAATGTTGCATTTTCAGAAAAGACAAGATGTTCTGAACCTCCAAGTTGTATGAACTATCTGCCATCGTTTTGCCCTTAGAGGCCAGCCGGCAAGCTGCCATCCAGTGTGCGTACTGCTTCTCCTGCAAGTCATAGAAAAAGGAGTCGCTCACTATTTCGATTCCTCCCATTTCTAACAGTTTGTTAACAGACATTATGTTAAGAGAGTCCAAGACCCACAAATACTTTGGCCGTATTTAATACAGTTTAATACAAAACTTCACCCAAAGCACAATCAAGTTTAAGACAGGAGTACACAGGAGTTCTTGTACACGTTACACATACAAGCATTAAGATACTGCTATTTGTTTCATACTGTTGGACCTGAACTGAAAGATGATGGCCGCACACTAAGCTTGGGCATCTTATATTTATAACGGGGAGAGATCACTTCCCACTGGGAAGGAAGGATATGAGCCAAGAGGAAGTGTTGAGTAGAAATGGGGTTATTCTTAAATAGTCACACGTCCAGCAGTCTTTATCACGGGGTGCTTTAAGCATTTCACATGACCCAGGAATGTTTACAACAACCTTACAGATAGACCAGCATGATTATGATGGGGGCCCTCATATTGTTGGGATGGGGGGGGGGAAATGAGGAAGCCAAGATAGCAGTGGCTCTGCTAAGGCCAGTGTGTGAGTTCAGGCCAAGAGAAGATTCGTATCAATAAAATATGAGTATTTCAGCATAGTGTATTTCACTTTAGTATTTATGGTGGTGTTTTTCAAAATGAGAGAGCCACCCAGAAGCCACCCTGGGGGCTCCAAGCCAAAGCAGACACTGCCACCACCAGCCCGCATGACGAACAAACCCTTTTCCTTCACCAACATTAAACCAACGTTCGGCCTTTCCCCACTCCTGCCTCACATCACTGGCGGCTGCCAACAAGAGCACAGGAAAAAGCAGTGCCGTGTCAGCCGGGCTGTTGCGGGTGGGCAGCCTTGCATTTAGCACAGGATCTGGTTTTGCCCTAGGGTAGAATACAAGTACAAAGCAAGCCAGTCACTAAACCAAAGTAGCAGGGAGATGTGCCAAGGGAGGATCCCAGGTACCACTGTCCCATCCTTCATCTAAGGGCCAGCTCCAAGTTCTTGTGGTCCCAGACAAGGTAAGAACTATAGCCAGCGGCGTCATTCACCCGGTACGCTGGGCGGGACTTACCCTTTGAGCGGCAGTCCGCCCGTTGCGTCACGCCGCGTTCCGCCGCTTCCCA
>JAJKFI010000137.1:2805721-2896524 GCA_029204185.1 Lerista edwardsae | reverse complement strand
ACCCGCCCAGCGTACCGGTAAGATGACACTACTGCATTGACGGCAAGATCCTTCTGGAGAACGTGGCCAGGAGGGGGCTTGGGGGGCTGCTTCATGGGGGCTTCCTGGACTGGGTGCTGGGGAGCCTTGCTTATTGCCAAGGTCTTTGGCATCTCACAGTCTGTTGGAGTCAGTGCCATCGCAAAAGGGGAACCAGAATCCGCCGGCCTGCCTGGGCTGTCACTCGTATGTCAGAAATCTATTGCCGGGATTAACATTATTATTTAATAACAGGGAGGAGAAGCCCTCTTCTGAATCCGGCTGTTCCTTTTCCGTGTTTCACGGAGTATCTCAATTCCTTCCCATCTTCCCCATAGGGCAGCACGCATGGGACTTGCCCCTGTCATCCTCAACCCAGTTCTTGGGGGGGGGGAAGCTGAGGGAGCACCCAGGGCCGCATGGTCCTCGCTTTTGAAGCTGCACCTCTGACAAACCTTGGACTGTGGAACAAAATGCACAACAAGAGGAGATGTGCAAGAGGAAGGCAGTTTGGTATCGTCTGTGCCCCACAACGTACGAAGGGAGCTGGCTAAGCACAGGCCAAGACGGTTCAGGACAACTTCAAGTCTACAAAACCACGTCTGCTGCAGCCTCCCCCTGCAATAGCTCCTGTCCACTTCCTTCACGTACCCTGCAAAGTTCCATGTGCAGCACTGCACCAGTCCCAAAATATCTGTCGTATCCTTAGCACGGTGGGTATTACTTTGCGCCAGACGGCTACAGCTGCCAAAACATTCGCAAAGTCCAGACACAACAGCTTCCAATTTCCACATTTCCTGATCCAAGATAATACTTTCCCTTTTTCTACCCTAAATAAAAAGTCTAATTTGAAGATCAAAATAAATCTGATTAAAGAACGGCATAGCTGGCCTCAAGCTGGTCTCCACTGGCAGCTAAAAGAGGGCAGCACCCTGGCTGAAACCAGGCTTGCTGAAGTCAAAGCCAGGCGCTTGAGTTCAGGCTGTGCAACACACCCAGTAGTGTCATTCACAAACGAGCCGCCGGAACGCAAGGCGGGACTTACCGCTTGATTGACAGGCAGTCCCTGACGCGTCGCTGCCCGCCTGCCCGCCGCGGGGGCTCCCTCTGGGTGGCGCACCCCTCCGCGGCTCGCCAAGGCACCCAGCGCGCCCCCCAGGCAAGCGGGCACCCCCTCTGAAGCCAGGGGTGCCCGCGCAGCGGTCGGGCAGGCAGGGACGCGTCAGGAACCGACAGCCAATCAGGCGGTAAGTCCCGCCTTGCGTTCCGGCGGCTCGTTTGTGAATGACACTACTGAACACACACCCTAATTTTAGGACAGCTGGGGAAGCTGCCAGGCCCACCCAACCATGGGAGCATTTCAGCACCAGCTACTGACTGAGGAGCAGGGAGGGGACGGCCACTTCTCCACCAGCTGTCCTGAGCAAGTGTGCAAGCTTAAAGGAAGCAGGGGAGTCCAAGTGTCGTCCCAGGGCAGGGGCCAGATTCAGACGGCTGACAGGTCGGTGCTCCCGTCCGAATTGGGGAGGGGGAGGTGGTGGCAAGTGCCTGCCCCTCCCCTACACGCAGTGGTGTCATTCAAATGATTTAGGAACAGGAACTCACTTTTGAGTTCAAATTCAAATGTTGAAAAAACAAAAACAAAAACAAAAAAAAACCCCGGAAGCAGCCATGGAGCCCATTAGGATCCGGAATGCCCGTTCTGGTTCGTTCCCCCTGAATGACATCACTGCCTACACGACAGCCTTACAAATCACGCTACCCGGGCCCCTCGGGACGCCTAGACCTGGCACTCCAGCCCCCAGAGAGCCCGGGTCGCGTTGAGGAATTTGCTCAGCCCACCCCTGGCCCCACTGCCAACCCCAGTGGCCCAGGGCTAAATCATCAGCTTGGCAGCAAGCCCAGCAGCCTGGCTGGGTTTAGCTGACCCTGTTCCTGGCACATACAGAGCCACACTGGGCTGTAAAATAGAACGAGAGCTATAAAATCTAAAGGTTACACCACCATCAAGGCACAAGAAAGAACAGCAGTGAAAACCAACAAAAACTGGCTACCTGCCTAACTCTCCCTACCTGGCCATTGGCAAAGAAGGGTGCTCAGCTCGCAGGCCACCCACAAAAGTCGGTGCCTAAGATGAAATTTCAAGCCAACACAGTATCCGCCTCACAGACTATCTGGCCAGCCTAACGGACGCCTCCCATTTCCTAAGGGCACCCTTTTTGTTGCTAGGGCACCTGCTCCTCCTCCAGTAATCAGAGCCTGAAGTGGTCTTCCTCTTCTAGATGGTAAAACTGTAGCAAAGAGCGACTCCCGGCCACGGCCCCCTCCCAACAGGAGACTCACAGCTGCATCCGATCCTCCTTGACTGAGCATCTCTGACTAGCAAGGTGCTCTGCTCTGCTCCAAGATGGCCCACCTGCCTCCCCTGGCCACTGAGATACAGATAACCCAGCGGCGTCATGCAGCCGGAACGCTGGGCGGGAGGAACGGGTGAGCGGCAGCTTCCCTGTGGGGCGGGGAAGACAGCAAAACGGAGTGGTACGCAACGGGCGGGCTGCCGCTCACCCGTTCCTCCCGCAGGGGCGGGGAAGACGGCGAAACGGAGCGGTACGGAACGAGCGGGTTGCCGCTCACCCGTTCCTCCCGCCCAGCGTTCCGGCTGCATGACGCTGCTGAGATAACCCAACCCTGAGCTCCCCCTGACTCTTCCCAGCTGGGAAGAGGACGGATTGCCGAACCTGCACGTAGGAAATGGAGACAGACCCAGGTCCGATCAGTTCACAACAGCTTTCTGCATAGAGGTGTACAGGTACCATGGCCTGATTCACAGACTGCTCTACCTGTGGAAAGAATAGTGCACCCCACATACAGAGGAAGAGGATCCCAGGCCAGAGGGAGCCTAGAATGCTGAGAGGGGGGTTGGTGCCATGCTACCCCACCTCCCCAGGGTCGACTCGAAATCAACATGTTCCACAATGTATGTATTTTAGTGTTTATGAATGTTGTTGGTCAATTTGGGCATTCACTTGACAAGGGAAAGTCAGGATAGAAATTCATTCGTTCAAGGTCTGCGCATGGAGCACCAATGGCCCGTTTGACTTTCTATGCGTGACTATAGCAGTGTTTTAAAATTGACAGTGATGGAGGACTGAGGGAGGGAAGCAGGCACGGTCTTCCATTAGACAACCGATAAAAAAAAGGTCCATGAACCTGAGCGGTGGGATCCAGAAATGTCAGCTTGCAAGACAGGTCCAGGCAAGGGCTAGTTGGAGAGGGCTTAAGGTCTTTCAAAGGGTGCTTCAAGGGGCAAAGGGGAGAGAACAGAATGAGGGGCACACAGTGGGAAGCTTGCCAGCAGGCTCCAAGGTAACAAAAGGTGATAAAGGGACACTCCCTCCCCCCATCCTGATGTCTCGAGTAAGAGGTGCTGGGACTTAAGTCCACTTGCCAGCAGCGCCCTCTAACCTGGAAGTCATTCACTCCACTCACTGACCACAACAGCAAGTGATGCCTTTCAGAAACCATTGAGCCATTGATTTGGATGTTTCATGCTCCTCAACCACTTGACTTCTCAAAGCAAAGTTCATCCATGTGTGGCGCAGACCACATGTAGAAATTAGCGTGGTGGTAGTGATTGGTAAGGCAGGTGTGTGCCTTTGAACACCGCAAAGGCACTCTTTTCTTAGTTTCTTTTCACGTTCCAGAGCTAAGCCTTGGCGCAGAAAATAAGTTCCAGGGCAGACTGCAGAAAATGTTGACGTACTCAGTAACACCAAAGAAGACCTAAAATGCCGCTTCCCAAGTCTGTGCGCCAAGAGCAGCTTCTGGTTTCCAAGCAAAAAGTTGTGAAGGTCTGCAGGCACCAGAGCCCCGGGCAGCCTGATCATTAGGGCCTATTGACTTTCACAGCCCTCCCAGGATTTCCAGCCAGTACTTACTTGAACACTTTAATGTAGTCGGCCAGCTCCGGGATCGAAGTGATGTCGCCCTGTGAACAAGACAGCAGCAGTTATGTGCCATTTGCCACAACTGGGAAGGGTGGGCCGAGTTAAATCTTTGCACAGCAGGTTTCAAGGCGATGTTTGGAGGAAAAACAACTGCAACCAATCTCGGCGTTTCTCTGACTACAGACCATTAGCTAGACCACTTGCCAGTTGCATTGCTTATCTTCTTTGGTCCGATATTCAGCTTCCAAGCAACAAGGACAAACTCCTGTTCAACTTGCTAGTACAGCCAGTTGCTAAGTTATGCCTTATCGGAGAACCCGTTCCCATCACTCTACCTGCAGGGAAACTCCTGCGCAGGGTGATGAAGCTTATTTACGGCACATGGTCCAGCCTGTTGGGTCTCATCATCACCCCATGTGACTGCACAGAGGTGCCTGGGGACACCCCCCCCCCAACACTAGGGGTGAGCAAGCTGTGGGTAAGGAAACTTATCTACCACAGCTGATCTTTTCCACAAAGAACCCGATAAGCTTCTGAGGAACCTCTGTGGGTTCTCAGAACACACTCTGAAAACCTCACTGAGCTACAATTACCTGAGCAGCAGGCACAAGCAGAGTAAAGGGGGAAAGGCCACAGGTGCATAAGCCTGGCTATACTAAAACCAAGTTTAGCCATCATCCCCCACTGCACATGGAATTGTCCATGGGGCTGAACATTTGTTCTCCCCACTTACCCTCCCTTCATTTGCCTCACCTTCCTCTGCTAGTTGCACGGTGCTGATGTCTAGATTGTAAGCCCCTCAGGCCAGGGACCTGTGGTCTTATTCTCTGAAGCATGTGACCCATGGGCTACATAAAATAAGCTACCCTCCTATCCCTGTCCAGCCATGCCTTGCTTTCCTCTTCATGGGGCATCCAAGCCAGAAGTTGACTATAACACTGAGGACAGGAGACTGAGCTGCCGACCAATTTCTGGCGGCCATTCAGCACCGCTGCAAAGAAGGCTGGGCTAGGTCGATCTGAAGCAACTTCTTCCCACTTCCTAGGAAGGACGCCAATGCAAGCTCTCCAGTAATTCAGCTCACTCTTCCCTTAGGGTGCACACTCGGATACTTAGGATTACAGGAGACAATAGTTTTGCAGGGGACAAACGCAGCAGTACTTTCTGGAGAGCAGCAGAGCTCCAATCCACCCTCGCAGCAGAGGCTTCTCACTCTTTTTCAGCTGCCGAGAAAGGAAAAGTCCAGGCCAACCGAGTACGGCTACCGCTAGCAAGGGGAAGATGCTGACATTTCATTTCAGACAGATACAATTCGAGGGAGTTGTGTGCAGGGCTTTGCTTGGCCAGCAGATATCTTCATTTTCTCCTTTAGTCAATTACCCCCACATTTCTAGAGGCAGTGTTCTGGATGTCTGAGACTAGCTTTCTCAGGTTTTATGGCAAAACAAAGAGCAGGGATTGTTTTGGCTGAGCATCTGCCTGCATTTCAAATTTGAATGCTCTACAAACTCTTGATATGCATCATAAGAATGGGCTAACTAATCCAAAGTCAAGCCTGTTTAGCAAAGATGGTTGCCAGTAGCGACTTTTGTGCAACTATGCTGTGCTGGCACAGATGGGAGAATCAGCCTTGCTCCGTCACCCAAAGGCATGTGTATAGCTGGACTGGGCAAGGTAACTGGAAATGGTAACATTTCCCCTGCCCTCTCATCATGTAGGTGCTTCTGTATCTTCCCAACTACTTCCATATAGCACAGCTTCACTTTTGCTTTTCCTTCCCTGGGTGTCACTAAAAAGAGCACCTCTAAAAAGAGCACCTTCACAGTCAGGGAATAAGAGGGCAGGTCCTCTTATGGATCCAGAATTGGTTGAGGGCCAGGAAACAGAGAGTGGGGGTCAATGGGCAATTTTCACAATGGAGAGAGGTGAAAAGCGGAGTGCCCCAGGGATCTGTCTTGGGGCCCGTGCTTTTCAACTTATTCATAAATGACCTGGAGACAGGGATAAGCAGTGAGGTGGCCAAGTTTGCGGATGACACAAAACTTTTCCGGGTGGTAAAAACCAGAAAGGATTGTGAAGAGCTCCAGAAGGATCTCTCCCAGTTGGGGGAATGGGCAGCCAAATGGCAGATGCGTTTCAACATAGACAAATGTAAAGTGATGCACGTTGGGGCAAAAAACCAAAACTTCACCTATAGGCTAATGGGTTCTGAGCTGTCTGTGACAGCTCAGGAAAGAGATCTTGGGGTGCTGGTGGACAATTCAATGAAGGTATCGACCCAGTGTGCGTCAGCAATTAAGAAGGCCAATTCCATGCTTGGGGTAATTAAAAAAGGGGTTGAGAATAAAACAGCCAATATTATCATGCCATTGTACAAATCGATGGTAAGGCCACACCTGGAATATTGTGTCCAGTTCTGGTCGCCGCATCTTAAAAAGGACATAGTGGAGTTGGAAAAGGTGCAGAAGAGAGCGACAAAAATGATTACGGGGCTGGGGCACCTCCCTTATGAAGAAAGACTGCAGCGTTTGGGGCTCTTCAGTCTAGAAAAAAGGCGCCTGAGGGGGGACATGATTGAGACATACAAAATTATGCATGGAAGGGATAGAGTCGATAGAGGGATGTTCTTTTCCCTCTCTCAAAACACCAGAACCAGGGGGCATCCGCTAAAACTGAGGGTTGGGAGAGTTAAAACAGATAAAAGGAAGTACTTTTTTACCCACCGGGTAGTTAATCTGTGGAACTCCTTGCCACAGGAGGTGGTGATGGCATCTGGTCTTGATGCCTTCAAGAGGGGATTGGACAGATATCTGGAGGAAAGGTCCATCGTGGGCTATAGGCAATGATGGATTGTGCAACCTCCTTATATAGGTGATGGGCTACTGGTACCAGGTGCAAGGGAGTGGCAACAGGATGCAAGCATCTTGTAGTCTCATGCCTTCCTGGGGCACCTGGTGGGCCGCTGTGAGATACAGGAAGCTGGACTAGATGGGCCTTTGGCCTAATCCAGCAGGGCTCTTCTTATGTTCTTATGTTCTCTCTCTCTCTGCATTGGGCATGCCGAGGATAAGAGTAAATTCTGCTGCAGTGGACTGGACTCGTGTCTTTAAATTTTAGGAGGCTGCTAAGAAATTAGGAAAAGAGAAACGCTGTGCTAGGATATGAACAGTTAACTGATGTATGAAAGAACACAAAGACAAAACCTTCACATCACAACAGGGTGATTACAATCTTCATTAAACTGGGGCTGATTCCTTGAAGGCCTGTTCTGCACAGTTATCTTAGGAGCCGCCTTTTAATTTATTTTCAAGATTAAAAGGATGATACTGAACAGAGGTGAAAAAGAGGAACTGTCAAAGCCTGTGTGGGGCTGGAAAGGACTCCCCCCTGCCTGAAACTTGGGGAAGTCACTGTCGGTTGGTGCACACAGTGCTGAGCTACAGGAACTGAGGGCCTGACTCCCACGTCTATTTGTCCATGCATCCATACGTATTTTCCTTTGTGTGTTCTCCTGCCTGCTCTTACCAGGATTGTGGACGTCTTCCCGCCTTCCAGCGTAATCTCCAGGTCAGAAAGGGCTGCATCAACTTCGTCCACCTCTTTGTCACTGTTGTTCAAGTGATTTTCGGATGACATGATTGACAGTTTATTGATGTGGTACTGAAATCAAAAGGCATTGAAAATGAGATGTCAGTAAAGAGATGGGTGTGGGCGTCAAACAAAGGCTGCTGGTGTAGAAACCACTCCCTCTCTTAGAAGGTGAAAAATGTCCTTAAGACTCTAAAAGCTGTAACAAACCCTCAAAATATTTTCCCTCCTTTCACATGATGTAAGCATAATCGACGGAAGGAGAGCCAGAAGAGGTGGTTTCTGCAGCAGCTCCACCAACTCAACTGGCAGCAGCTCCACCAACAAAGCAGCTCATACTCTTCATACTAGGGGAGCTGGGCCGAGACTAAGGCTGGCTTCCTCGGGGGGGGGGGGAAGGTCTGCCCAAATCCTCCTCAATCCTCTTGCTGCTCAACTGCTGCTCTTACAACGGTATGACCCGAAGGTAACAGAACCTGTTGATCTAAAAAGCCTGTTACACGGCACACCGCTTAGAAGGTTCCACTGATACCAGAGGTGTAAGAACCTCAAACTCCGGATTTGTGACTGGTCACACCCCCAAGTCCACCTCCTCCTTCCTTTTCAATTCTACAAGCAACAAATAACATAACATAAGCAATAAATAACATAACATATTTGTTAATGTAACAAATAACCAATCAATCAATCACTAGTATTTATATACCGCTTTTCAACATAAAGTTCACAAAGCGGTTTACACGCAAATAATAACATTAAAGTTAAATGGCTCCCTGTCCCAAAAGGGCTCACAATCTAAAAGAAAGGAGAACACCACCAGCAACAGCCATGAGAAAAACACTGTGCTGGGGTGAAAAGAGACAATTGCTCTCCCCCTGCTAAATATAAGAGGACACCACTTGAAAAAGTGCCTCTTGCCCAGTTAGCAGGAGTTATAACATAATGTAACATAAATAACATAACTAGGTCTGAGGTACCAGTCTCATCTCATGACTTTGACAGACATCACTCCAAGCTGGGCAATTCCAATTCAAGTGGCAGAATGCTCCACCATATGTTAGGGCTACTGATCAGAAAGATTCGCCGCCCAATTCTCCTCACCAGGAGTTCTAACATATGGGGGTAATTCCTGTGAAATTCCTGTGCCTGACAAAGCACAGAAAAGGCTAACGACCAAACATCTCTCTGAATTTCCTGGAAAGGACGGCAAGCTGGAAGCTGCATCTAGTAATCAGTCTGGAAGTTCTACTGTAAGTCTACAACTGTGAAC
Source organism: Lerista edwardsae (assembly GCA_029204185.1). NCBI lineage: Eukaryota > Metazoa > Chordata > Lepidosauria > Squamata > Scincidae > Lerista > Lerista edwardsae. The sequence continues at coordinate 2,887,701 of JAJKFI010000137.1, read as the reverse complement.
AGACATTCTGTTAAGAACCTAAATTACTTTACAGCCCCCTCCTGTCTTTTCCTATGCTAGGATAGCTTTCAGATGACTGTTCAGTGCCCGCTTCTGAAGCCAGAAAGAGTGTAACTAGATATATGGAATTGTATATGTATAAAAGGAAAGGTATAAAAGGTACACGGAAAAGTATATGAAATCATAGTAGTCCAATAATATATTTAAGGAAAAATAAGATCAATGTGAGACTGTTCAGTTTCCATTTGAGGATGGAAAAGAAGCCAAGAGACAGTTTTTGGATAAATATCAGAAATGAATTATGCCAAATGAGCATAAAATGAGGTTAAAGGTGCCATCTCTGTGTTAAGTATGGCAATCAGCAGTCTGCTCTAGAGAAAGAAAGGGAGGGAAAGTATTTCTGCGAAACCCAGGAATTAGCCCCCACGGCCAGAGAGACCGAGTGCCAGACCCTTGTGGTTCAGTAACCCAGCGTACTTGTCACTTGCTTAAAAGCCAACTAAAAGTAAAGATGGATACAAACATGTTTGTGAAAAAGGAATCCAAATTCCTTTGCATGAGACATAGCAAGAGGCAAATCTATTTTAAATTACCTAAAAAGGTTCAAGCAACCCTGCAGAATGGGAAGCAAGCCAAGGTTTCTTAGAACAAAACAATCTCGCGTCCAAAGGAGTACGGAGCAAGGCTTCCAAACTCACAAGACTCAATTCATGGAGCAGTCCAGCACTTTCCAATGAGCAGATGAATGACAATATGGCAGAACAGCAGAGTAAAGGTGGAGCCTTCTCATCCGTGGCAACGCAGCTGCAGCCAATCTCATTAGCTCTGAGATAAGACCACCTCGCTCAAGTGTGATTAATCACTTCCATTTTGCAGGATAGAGGTCTAATCAGCGGTGTTATGCGGCCGGAACGCTGGGCAGGACATCCGGGTGATCAACAGCCCGCCGGTTGCATTCTGCAGCGTTACGCCGTTTGCGTACCGTACGCAAGCGGCGTAACGCTGGGGAACGCAACGGTCGGGCTGTCAATCACCCGGATGTCCCGCCCAGCGTTCCAGCCGCATAACACTGCTGGGTCTAATGGAGTAAATTGCTCTAAGCCTCTGGAGAATGGCAGCAGCCCATTGCCATGGTAAGAGAGGCTTTTTTAAAGGCTGAACGTTAATTAACAGCATGATTTCATGTAACACCTTTTTTGCCTCCCTGAGGGTTCCTGGAACAGAAGCCTAGCGGATAAAAGGCTCCATCTGTATAGTGAAAGCCAAGGGGCCAGACTGTGAAGCAGGACTCCCCTGGTTCAAATTTCACCTGTGCCATGAGCTCACTGAAGTGATCTTTCGCAAATTGTTACTCTCCCAGTCACAACTGCAATGTGGGTGTAACAATAGAGTGGGCCTCCAATGGGCTCCCCTTGGATGCACTACTGAGATCCATCACCTGGAGTGCCAGTTCATTTGCTGTCATAATTTGTTAAGCGGACACGCTGTAAAAGGGGCGTGGGTCATTGGCACCACTGATGCCACCAACGTGACCTCCTGGCCTGCCCTTGATACGTGTGTCCCTGGCCTGAGTTGATCCCCCACTCTGATCCTTCCCTTTAATGCCCTCCTTGCTGATTTACCTGCTCTGTCAGGGCCTTGGCACTCAGTGGGCCCACATGTGGGCCCCCCAACTGTGCTGGTGGCCTTGGCCCATGCAGTGCCACAGAGGCAGCCTGGTCCTTGCACTGACGGAGCGCAAGTTCCATGAGGGGAAGGCCCAGGTAAGATTGGGCCGTAATTACTGTAAGAAAAGCCCTGCTGGATCACACCCAAAGCCCATCTAAGTCCAGCATCCTGCTACCTACAGTGGCCAACCACTGTAGGTAAGAAGCCCACAAGCAAGAGATGAAGGCAGACCCCTCTCCCACTACTGCTCCCCGGCAGAGGGGAGGCAAGCTGCCAGTGATCCTGAAGAAAGAATATACGGTAATCGTGGTTTTATTGCTTTGCTTTCGTTAAAAACCATTTCCAATATAAACAGCAATCTTTTATGACTTTGACATTAGGTGCCTTTGGGTAAAAGCCATGCTATAAAATGAAAGTAGTCGAACAGAGTGTGACGGATTGGGATCTCTGGTGCTCTCTACTCACCTGCAAAGCTGCGAACATCATCATCTCCTCCTCGGTACACTCTATTTCTTCCAAGAGAATAGCCCATTTTGATTGTTCATAGAGCTGGTTGATTCTGATTGCATCATACTATGGAGACATAATCAATGCATTATGCCCAAATAAGTTCGATGACTTTTCGCTGTTCAAGATCAAGGTAAAATCTTTATTTGACCTAGTTCATAAAGCCTTGGTTTCTACTTGAGAGTCAAATGCTGCACCAGTTTGAAGTATCCCATTTAGGTTCACATGTCAGAATAGAATGCTTTGGCCTTCCCCTTGCCATAAATCACATTACATGGCTTTCTGCCAACTTAGAGCTAATGCAGCTACAAATCTACAGCTCAACTGTCAGTTATTGGCTTCAGTGATAACATGCAATAAAGACCCTTTAAAAATCTCTCTTAAAAATGAATTCAACCAATAATTTGTTCCCTCATCTTGTATTTTCATCTTTGATACACAATTGAGTTTTTCCATTGACTCATCAACATTCCCCGCCTAACTAGCAGTGCTTCCAGGAATGACTTCAATTAGTGGGCTAAACTGTCTCAAAAGAAGAGAGACTTCCCATAGTTGGGACTTGGACATGCACTTGCTGCACACATCCTGTTAATTCACACAGGCTGGCAACAGTAAGCAAGTGCTAGATTGGCACTCTGAACTTAAATGGCTAGGCGTGCCCAGCTCTCTTGCACACAAACCCCCACCCGCTATCAGGAAGCACCTGTGACACCTAATCACCTAATTGTGCTGAAAGAACGGCCAGGTCAGCCCACCCATTGGACTTCTACTGCCCCAGGCTCCAATGCTGAGAAGATGCCCATCGCACCAGCCTGCTCAGTGGGCTCTTCCCAAAGCTACATAGACTTGTTCAGATCACAGGAAGGTGCCTTATCAGAGCCCTGGCCCACCCAGCTCAGGATCCTCAGTTCAGACTGGCAGGAACGTTCCACTGCTGGAGAAGGGAGCTGGGACCTTCCACATGCAAAGGAGGTGCTCTCCAACTGATCCACAACCACTGGCTGTTTTTCTCCTTGCTATCCTTTCATCCGCAAAGAGTCGGACATGACTTAGCGAATGGACAACAACAACAACAACAACAACATCCTTTCATCTCCCCAGTTATGCCAAAAAAAGAAACACTTTCTTAAAAGAAACTTTTTTAAAAACTTGTGTTAGGTATTCAAGTTAACAAACTTAAAACTTTTGAGAACTGCATTTTGCAGGTGATGGGAGGAATTCTCCAGTTTGCTTCCTTCCCTGCCAGCTCTGGTGGGGGCACTTGGAAGTAAAGCACAGCCAGTTCCCAGCTCAGCAAAGCGGCTGGGTGCTGGCTGGGGAGCTCTTTGTCAGCTTCTGCTGAATTGCCCCACTATCAGAGAAGGATACAGTAGCAGATATAATTGAATACCTTGGGATTCAAATCAAAGAAGCTGTAATACTTGAATCGGAGAAGTAAGGCTTCATTTTCCTTCACATCTTGCTCCATAAGTGACCTTGAAGAATCCAGCCATCTGTCAACACACAAAGTAAGTGCTGGCTTAGTCATTACACGACGCATTAAAAAAAAAAAGCTGCTAAAATAAGCTTTTAAAACCTACCCCTGGTTGATCTTGGCCTTATCCAGCAGTGCCTGTGGTTTATACATTTTGGCTAGGATTTCCGGGGAGGTGACTGGCTGGCTGACAGCAAGGATACCTGGATTCCCTTCCGATAAAGCACTATCTCCAAACCATGCGGAAGTTGGTGACAAAGGACTCCCGTCGTGAGAATCGTACGTTGGTGTCATTGTTTTGCTATAAAGTCCTGGACTTGAATAAATGCTCCCTAATTGGGAAAAAAATACAATTGAAAGGTTAGCATTCAATGTTTAATTCATTCAATAGAGACTATGATCTCTTCAATAATCCTATGACTCAACTTTTTGATGGAACACCGTAAAACTAAGAATAGATTCCCGCACTGCAAGAAGCAGGGAGGTCAAGTGTGAATGACTAGCACATCTGACCCTTGGCTCCAATGTTAACACTCAAAAGGCAGGGATTCACATTTTTACATGACCACAGACTTCTAGGCAAGTAAGATTCATATATTACAACAGAAGGTGGGCATTACAAGTGCAAGTTCCGCACGCTGCTGAAAGCCACATATCTGATGTAATGCTCAAATCATCAGTATGCATCTTAATGGTCCTGGATTATTACAATTCTAAGAATTTGTCCAATGAGAGAGAAGCCTCTGAAGCTCATTCCCATACTTTGCAAGAAGTTTCTACAATGCTGACGTCACTGCTGGCAGTAGTAGGAACGAAGTATCTTGCTGCATATGAATTTTCCACTTCAGGAGTTAGAGAGAAGAGAAAACAGCCAAAGGGGGGAAACCACAGGAGACAAGAAGCCTACCCACGTGGGGCTCACCTTTCACTGGGCCGATGTAAAGAACATCAGAGCCTACAGAGAAGGAAAGAAAGGCAGTCAGAAGGTAAGGAGGAGACAAAGAAAGGAACTGAAATGAGAGTGACGGGTGAAGAAAGGCAAACGGGTGAAGAAAGGCAAACAGGGAAGATGACCAAAGGATGCAAAGCACATGGTTGCATATTAAACTAATACAGTCTGCTGAAGAATGGAACATTTCCATTCAAACCAGGGAAGGTTTGCAGGAGCAGGCCTACCTCTTGGGACTCCCTTAAATTTATTTTGCTTCCACTTAAGTCAAAAGGACCACAAATTTCTACACAGCCAGAATTAAGCCAGCATGGAAAGCTTTTGAAAAGGCTGCTATTCTCTCTGCTCGCTAGTCCTGAGAGACGGTTCCAACAACAATACTATCCTTAAACCTTTCTTAAGCAAAGGGAAACAATTGTGTTTGTGATAGAGAATCCAGGGGTCTTACTAGGAGCAGAAGCAGGAATTCAGACAGCTGGCTCCTTCTGCCTGGGATTAATTCTGTGCTGATTCTTCACTGATGTTTGTAAGTTTCATACCCCTTATCTGGACATCCAAAATCCAAACTATTCTGAAATCCAGACATCTTTGTCAAGACCCTTAAAAACGTTCTGTAGAAGGAAGGTCTTGTGCTCATTTCCATGTAAAGGCTGTACGTTCTATTCTTTGCTTTGAGGTGTGTGCCATTGTTGAAAATGTCAGAGGCCAGTATTTCTCATTATATGTATGCAATTATTCCAAAATCCAGAAAAATAAAAAATCCAGATACTTCCCCATCCCAAGCAGTTTGGATAAAGGAAAATCAACCTGTACAAACCGATGGTCATTTTGCAATCCCATTTTCTTCTACTTGTACTGTACATTCACATAATCAAAACTGATTCAGGTTAGCTTGACAAGGGGATGCTTTGCTTCGTATTTATTAACCAGTTAAGGAAACCGAGTAGAAGAGGGAAAACTCACTCAGCTAATGTCCCTTCCCACATGCAACACTGGCCAACCTTGTAAGCATACTGTATAGTTATTGCAAAGAACAGCACAGTACAAAGCCATCTCTGAAATTAAGCTAATCCTGACTGTTTGAAAATAATCTCAAAGCAAAGACATTCATAATATTAAATTTATTTTAAAGACTGATATCTCACCTTTCTCAGTATTGCTTAAGGCACCTCACAAAAGTGAAAACATGATTTAAAGACAAAAGTGAAACAAGCAACAAAATGAACTCCGCAAAGAGAAAGATGTATAATGAGACAGCAGATTGGTGCAGGTCTGTCAGAATTTGCAAATCTTCAGTGCCAACAGCACCTCCCCCGGGGAAGAACTTCCACTGGGAACTGTGGCAGAGATGCATTTGGCAAGGACAGGGAAGAGTCTGCCACGGAGCCACCCAGTTAGTGGAACTTTTTGCTCCTGCACGCAAGGCAGGCTCTAGCTCTACCACTGCTACAGTGACAGCTGAAAATGTTCTGGGTTTGTTTAGCATTTGTGGCATGAATCTATACTGATCTGCGCTGATCATTTTCTCTTGGCTTTGTTGTTGTTCAGTCGCTAAGTCGTGTCTGACTCTTCGCAACCCCCTGGACCACAGCACGCCAGGCCTCCCTGTCCTCCACTAGCTTCCTGAGTTCACCCAATTTCATGTTCATTGCTTCGGTGACACCATCTAACCATCTCATCCTCTGCCACCCCCTTCTCCTTTTGCCTTCAATCTTTCCCAGCATGAGGGTCTTTTCTAAGGAGTCCTCTCTTCTCATGAGGTGGCCAAAGTGCTTCAGCTTCAGGATTTGTCCTTCCAGGGAGCAATCAGGCGTGACTTCCTGGAGGATTGACCGATTGGATCTCCTTGTAGTCCAGGGGACTCGCAAGAGTCTTCTCCAACACCATAATTCGAAAGCATCTATTCTTTGGCGCTCTGCCTTTCTTAGCTCTCTTGGCTATGCTGTCCCAATACCACTTGTGTGGTTAGAGGTGGTGGCATACATTGTTTAATGCTGCTGTCTCTTTGTATATTGAATTTATTTTACTGTAGTTTTAGTGTACTATTTTAGTGAGGTGTTGGTTGCACTGCCTTCCCAGTGGGAGGGGAAAGGTGAGAAACCAATACCCTAAAAAAGTAGAGGAGGCAACACCACCACGACCCCCTCATGAGTTGCTATCAGCGGAGCTGTACAGAAGCCACAGTGATTCGAGGACTCATCAACAAGTGCAGTTCTTGTTGGCCAGTGGGATAAAAAGCAGGGAAAAAAGAAAGCTTCTAGACGCAATTGACCACTAAAACGGAATTACATTTCCAAGAAAAGACGGGTATGCTGTTGCTTCTTTTAAATTATTGCTATCATTAACTTCTTGGCTCGCCTACAAATGTCCTTGCACAACACCACTGCGAGAGAAATAAGTCACTATTATGTTCGTTTTACAGATGGAGAATGAAACCTGAGAGCGCAAGGATCAGAACTGCCAGCCTTCATGTGGTGCACACAGAAAGTGCCCACGATGGCCAGGACTGGCCAACTCCCAGCTACTCTCAGTCTTGGCATGCAAGTACGCAATGGCACTCAGCAGCTTCGCTACTCTTTCAAATAAGTCCACAGAGATTGCTAACTCCCAAGAATCTTGACCACTAAGCTCACCAGCTTACACATTTATTTTTGCCGTTTCTGCAGCATAGCAGTGATTGGTAAGAAAAACAGAACCATTTTTTTTCCCTTTACAAAAGCTTTGCTGCCTAGTTGCTGGGGAGAGATTCTTACTGGCCGCAGGCAACAAGAGAAGTACTGTTTTTAGGGAAGTCTTTTTAAGCCTCCTTTTATATATACAGTTGGCCTGCATCTTAGGCAAGGATTACTGACCAAGCCTGGAGCATAAAATCATAAGAACATAAGAAGAGCCCTGCTGGATCGGGCCAAAGGCCCATCTAGTCCAGCTTCCTGTATCTCACAGCGGCCCACCAGGTGCCCCAGGGAGGCATGAGACAACAAGATGCCTGCATCCTGTTGCCACTCCCTTGCACCCGGTACCAGTAGCCCACCACCTTTGTAAGGAGGTTGCACAATCCATCATTGCCTATAGCCCACAATATATCACGATATATCATGTATAATCATGCATAGACAAAACTCTCTTAAAGCCAACAAATACATACTGTCTTTTTAAGAACAAAAAGCATAGGGCAAGAGACAGGCGACAACAGAGGGAACCACAGCAGCTCTAGTCTCTTCTTTTTAAGGCTCACTCCAGGGCATAAACAGTGAAATGGCAGGAGTCACCTGTAGTATTTACGCAAGCAATGTTCAACTGGTGTGCTGCAAAAGGTCTTCAGGTGTGCTGCCGGACTTGGGAGCACAGTGGTTGAAAATCACTGAAAAACTCTTCCAAGTTCTGCACCTCCGTTTCTATGGCAACTGTCTGTACAGGTAGATTATCCCTTATCAGGTCATCCAAAATCTGGACAACTCTAAAATCCAGACATTGTTGGCACCCACCTCCGCCAATACTCAGAAGAGGTGGGCACTTTCATGCCACTTATAGCGGTGCTTACAGCCAGTCCACGGAGCAATGCTAATGCTCAGCTTCATTTGTTTCGACGAAGGCTGTCGAGAACAGTGTGTGTGGGGTGGTTTGTGGCCCCAAGCTGGCAAGTGAAAGTCAATTTCCTATTCGTTTTAATCCACACTCTCATAACTTCTAATGTGCCTGGCAACTTTTAATGCGTGTCCCCCCCCCCCCATCCTGTCCGCTGGTGTACAGGGTGCTTTACAAAGCACAGTGGCCAAGGAAGGAAAGGTTCTTTCCCGGCCACAAGGAGCTTACAATCTGGATATTTCAACGGAGAAAGAATGAGCGCAAATACCACTGTACTGGAAATGCCTTAAGATTGATTTAGTTCCATCACTTAACTACACAGTATTGCTCATAACTGGCCTCAACGCCTGAGCTTTTGGAGTTACACACTCAACGTTTTAGCTCTGGGCCCTCATTGCCCTTGTCCTGCAAACGGCTGGAACTGCATGTTGATGCTAATCCCATGGAGAGCTGGTCTGCGTAACTTGAGGCACGACTGGCATTCTGGAACCGCGAAAAGATCCATCTATTTCCAGCAAGCAGTGGCCTGGAAAGTCTGACTGCCTTGGTGGGGACCTGCATGAGGAAACCAATGTGCTTTCCCTTTCCCCACCTGTCGCTTCCACCCGCAAACTGCACTCTACGCACCTTGCAGTGGGGTGGTGGCAGCAGCAGCGCCCAGGATGCCCAGCTCCCAATCAGTGCTTGCTGACAAAGGCAGTCCCAACCAGTGGCGTCATTCGCCCGGTACGCTGGGCGGGACTTACCTTTGAGTGGCAGTCCGCCCGTTGCGTCACGCCGGGGCGGGCGGGAAAGCGGTGGAACGCGGCGTGACGCAACGGGCGGACTGCCGCTCCAAGGTAAGTCCCGCCCAGCGTACCGGGCGAATGACGCCACTGGTCCCTACCCAAGCAGGAGCAGCCGCGTAGAAACATTCACGAATAGCAAGTAAAACGGGAAGATTTATTTTCCAGCAGGTTATCAGGCTTGTCGGGATTCAAAGGGAGAACAATTTGGAAGGACGTGCAAGGACCCAGAGCTTGCACCCCCCCTCCTCAGCCATTCTCCTCCCTCAAAAGTCTCCCTCTCCCCACTGCTATCTCTCCATGTACAGGAGAAGCGTTTCAGGGAACCCCGAAGGTTTCCCCTGCAGATAAAAAAGCAACTGGATGTGTCCGTGACAAGTTCCGGGGGGGGGGGAAGCAACCCTCTCTCCTCTGGCAAAGGATCCTTCTAGCCCTGGTTATGGCCCTTTCCTGACACAGAGATCCAGGGAGACGGGGACAGGTGACCCTGCGCAGCACCTCCCCCCGCCACACTGCTGAGCCCTCCCATCACTGCAATGCAAGCTGCACGCTCACGTTCTCAAACCACATTGGGCATGAAAACCTCTGCCAGTTACTACGTCCTTTAGGCCACTTACATAGTTCACAAAAGTTGTTTTTGAGTTTTTTAAAAGGCCTACTACTAAGAACATAATTTGTGTCTCACATTTTTACAAAAGGGCAAAGGCACTCTTGCAAAGCACTTACTTGGCTTGCTTATAATTTTGTAGCCAAGGGCCCAAGAGATGAACCTGCCGACGACGTCCCTTCTTAAAACAAGGGCTGGGGTGCGTGGCCGTTAGGACAGCAGGATACTGACAGCACAAGCCTATGCACGTTTACTCAGAAGCAAGTCCCAGTATTCAAGAGAGCTTACTCCCAGGAAAGTATGGACAGGATCACAGTCTGAAATGACTGTAGTTCAGAAATCCTGAGCTCTGTTATCTGGGCACTGCACAGTAACATGAGGACTATTTAAGGAAGTGAAAGACTCCCAGGCATCAGCACACAGCCGAACAGATCCAGGAACATGCATAAATGCAACTTGGCAAAAAGCATTCACCAGCATGTGAGGGCTGGAAAGGACAACGTGCCCTCTTCTGCTCCCAGATCTCTCGAGTGGTCAGGAGGGACTTGGAAGGAGCCCAAACGCATTTTCGTTTTTTAGTAGCTTTATCTCACTCCCATTGTTGCAATTAAAAAGATTTATCAACTCTAATGAGTTTTAAGTCCCTACACAGAAATCATTTTCTAAGGACAGGCCCAACTTATTTCGCCTTTGAAAGCTGCACTGTCATGCCAGGCATACAATCATGGTGCAATTCAGTAAATTGTGCGTAACTTAAAACTACACGTGATCTGCAGCACCCCCTCCCCATTACGTGTGCATTTTTGACCTGCAGGTTAGCAGAGAATACGTTGCTTCTTATTCCTTTGCACGTAAAGTCTTGGACAGTGCAGGCAGTGGTGTAGCGACAGGGGGCAGTGCAGTAAGTACTGTAGCACAGGGTGTAAGTGGCCCCCCCACACACCATCAGTACACTACCATCCATACCCAGATGGCTCCAATGGCATGGGGCAGGGGGTGCTTACACAGGGCCTACAGTACTGACCACTCCACTTTCCCTGTAGCTACACCACTGTGTATGGGACTTAATCCAATGCAACTACTCATTTTAATGAAGTCACAGCATGTAGGTGTTCACAGCCTGACACGTGATTGTGGGTGGGTGGGGAATCTGTAACTGGCCAGGACGTCTTTTTACAAAGCTACATGTAAATGTTGGCTTGTGGTGTTCACAAAACAAAGGCCAGGAGTGTTGCATGTAAGTAGCAAGGCACTTTGTGCTTGGTATTGAAGGCCACAGAGTGCTACATAAGAACCTAAGAAGAGCTCTGCTGGATCAGGCCAAGGGCCCATCTAGTCCAGCATCCTGTATCTCACAGTGGTCCAACAGGTGCCTAAGGGAGTTTAGTAGACAACAAGATGCTTGCATCCTGTTGCCACTCCCTTGCACCTGGCATTCTGAGGTAGCCTACTATTAATGTACAGAGGTTGCACCACCCATAATGCCCTATAGCCCAAGATGGACTTTTCCTCCAGAAATCAGTCCAGTCCTCTTTTAAAGGCACCCAGGCCAGATGCCATCTCCACCTCCTGTGGCAAGGACTTCCATAGCTGAATTACCTGCTGGGTAAAAAAGTATTTCCTTTTATCTTCTTTAACTCTCCCAACACTCAAATTTCAGTGGCTGTCCCCTCGTTCTGGTATTGTGAGAGAGGGAAAAGAACATCCCTCTATCGACTATCAACTTTATCCCTCCCGTGCATAATTTTATATGTCTCAATCATGTCCCCCCTCGGGTGCCTTTTTTCCAGACTGAAAAGCCCCAAACAACTCAGAACCCATTAGCCTATAGGTGTTGATTTTTTTGCCCCAATGTGCATCACTTTACACTTGTCTACATTGAAACGCATCTGCCATTTTGCCACCCATTCCCCCAACTTGGAGAGATCCTTCTGGAGCTCTTCACAATCCCTTCTGTTCTTCACCACCCAGAAAAGTTTTGTGTCATCTGCAAACTTGGCCACCTCTCTGCTTATCCCTGTCTCCAAGTCATTTATGAACAAGTTGAAAAGCACGGTCCCCAAGACAGATCCCTGGGGCACTTGCTTTTCACCTCTCTCCATTGTGAAAATTGCCCATTGACCCCCACTCTCTGTTTCCTGGCCCTCAACCCATTCTGAATCCAGAAGAGGACCTGCCCTCTTATTCCCTGACTGTGAAATTTCTTCAGCAGCCTTTGGTGGGGGACTGTGTCAACGCCTTCTGAAAATCCAGGTATATGATATCCACAGGTTCACCCACATCCACGTGCCTGTTGACCGTTTCAAATAATACTAAAAAGTTTGTGAGGCAAGACTTACCCTTACAGAAGCCATGCTGACTTTCCTTCAGCAGTACTTGTTCCTCTACATGTTTTAAGATTTTATCCTTGATGAGGCTTTCCACCATCTTACCCGGAACAGACGTTAGGCTGACTGGCCTGTAGTTTCCAGGGTCCCCCCTCCTCCCTTTTTTTAAAGATTAGCATGACATTGGCTATCCTCCAATCCTCTGGCACCGTGGCTACCTTTAGACTCAGTGTGTAAGAGGATGAAAGCATATACTGAAGACTCTGGCTCACTGGGCCGTGCGAGGAGTCAGCGTTCCAGAGAGAGACTGTAACAAAACAAACCGCTTATTGTTCCTCTCTGCTAAACCATTAACCAGTTTCTTACAACTGGATTCCAAGAGTTCGAGATGGGCGGCATTGACAGCTGCAGCTTCATAGCCAACCATCAGGATTGTGAGGCGGAAGCAGCAGGCAGAGACGCCAAGAGAGTTCAACTGCAAAGAACTCCACCCTGCACTGCCCCTTTGCATCGGATTTGCATTGGGTGGGCTGGGGTAGGATGTAATCAAGCACTCGCATTTACACAACAGAGCTCAGGCTGGTATACATGATGTCTCCCCTCCTCTTTTCAGCCACACAACTGTGAGGCAGGTTAGACTGAAACTAACTAGTCCAAGGTTGCCCAGGGAGCATCTTGGCCGACCCCGGACATCCTGGTCCAAGCCCAACACAGCGGCACTCCCACACCACAGAAGTGCTTTCTTCATTACTACCCATGCACTCTCAGCAACTGTGAGCATGGCGCTACTTGGGGCTACCACACCGCAATCCTCTCCTCTGAACTGTCTCTGTGTTCATAGTTACTCAGCCCAGCCCAACCCCCAACACTGCCAGCTCCTCTGCGTGCAACAAACTAGGAGCAGGCCTGGGATTCACACACTTCCTGCTGACACCACATACAGGAGGGATGATCATTTCAGCCGGGAGACCCTGTGGTGATTGGAATGCCGATCTCGCGGGACTCTGGCCATCCAATAGGGTTCAGTACCACAGCTTTGGGTATGAATTTCTATGCATACCGAGGCGAGAATGGAAGCAGTGCCATGACCTGAGCCTTGATACAAGGCTCATCTTACTTGGGGAGGAAAGTGGTACAGAACAGACTCGCCACACGCAGCCCTCTGCCAGCCCAGAAAAAGCAGTCTCTCTGAAGACTACAACAGGCAGCTGCCAGGGTTATTCACAGCTCAGTGCTAAGAGGTTAAAAGAGCAAGTTACGTGTTTGGACATTTGAACCAGGGTTCAGGTCTTGCAATGAACTCACTGGGAGGTCTTGGATAGACAGCCTGTTTCCCAGCTGCAACAGAGAGACCTTACAGGGTTGTGAGGACTACACCCAGATAACACATTTGAAGCACTCTGCACACTCAGAAAGCACTACACAAAATTATTAACACCGCAGGCTTAGCATTAAAGGGACAAGCACTCGTTTTTAGTCTTAATGATGTCATACAGGCTTTAATTTCCAAAATCAGAGTGCAGATTTAACTTGATTTATAGCCCACACTATCCTAAAGATACAAGCCAGGTTACAGCAATCCTAAATGTGAGGTGGGGATTGGGGAAGAGGAGAGGATAAACATGGGGGGGGGAGGGAAAACTACCCTCCCTGAGATGTAAATTGAAGAACTGCAGACCCCCTTCCACCTACTCAGTCCCTATTGATACCTTCGCTTTCAGGAAGTCATGCTATATTTTAAAGCTTGATAAATATTTTATCATTAACCTTTTCTTCCTTCCTTTATTGTCTGAATCATTGTTTCGCCTGCATTCATTTATTAAGCACCTTTAATTATGCATGTGGACCCAGAGGAATCAGGACACTGTCAGTTCCAAAAACTCTCCCACATTTATCCCAGCCGAGGACAGGTTTAACTCAGAAGCCTGTCCCATTAATTTCAACGGGACTGCCTTCCTATCACCGGTGCTTAGGACTGCAGCCTTACCCATTTGATGCTCTTGCAAGGCAGCAGTGCAAAAGGAGCCTGCCTAAACGCACAGTAATCCAAAAGGCAAATGACACCCCTGTTGCCACTTTAAAACACCAGACGCTCCTTTGAAAAGGAGACTGACAGGAAGGATGTTCGAGGCATTCAGTTACCACTCGTTTGCATTGGTAAAACCATCTCATAAGACTTGGCCCCAGTGTGCCCTTTCGCACTTCGTGGAGTCTAATGTCAGTGCTTCCTGCTGCTGACGAAAAGGGGGGGAACAGTTCCTTCCCAAGCCAGTGCAAACTGTTCTGCAATTAAAATTAGAAACGCTTTGGCAGGACAAGAAGCTTTGTGTCAAGAGGATTTCAAGGAATGCCAAACTGACTCCTGATGGAATTGTTTGTACTAGACGTCGGCGTGATTCCATGAGCCACTGTGCTGCCAACTGCCAGGGCACAATTATGGTACTGACACACTGCCATGCCCTCTGATCCTGGCTGCCTGTAAAATGGCAGGTCACATTTAAAACACAGGGGTGCTTGGTAGTCAAGGCTTCACATGGGACTGGCACAGGCCTGAAGAGTCCCAACAGGCTGGCTAGCCATGCCGAAACAGCTCCAACTGTCAGGGAAGCCCAACACAGGCAGGGCTCTCCACGTGGAGTTTGTTCTCTTCCTATCTTCCTCCCCCTACATCTCTGAAGACTCCTGAAGACTTGTGCATTCTCCAGGTGCTTTCCAAAGATTCATTATTGACTTCCCCATTAATCACATTCTTTTCTTTCTCCCAAGAGTATTTTCCTTTAAAATACAATGCATCTATAAAATGTAGTTTGCATATAATTTTACCTGAAGTTCTGCATTTAAACGAAAAGCACTCCAAAGTATCCTGTATGATTGGGAATCTATGCAGTCAGCATTATCATGCAATAATTACTGCATCAACACTGCTGAGCCTATACTGATGTGGCATCCTGAACAAAAGGTGCTTCAGCCACAGGCTGATTTCAAACACCTGCAAGAGCTGAAAGTGCCTGGTCTTTTCCGTCCACCCATTAAATTTACAAACACACTCTCTGCGTTCTTTAGAAGTGCAGTGACAATGCACCTTATACATGAAAGTGAGTCTACCATTAGAGAAGACAAAGAGCTGAAATCAAACCAACAAAGGATGGGAAAACAGAAACAAAGCCTTTAAAATCTTCTATGAACCGTTGGGACACTGGCTTCATTTTTCAGAATCGATAAAAGGCCAGCACTTCTGCAAAAACAGAGCTATCACCCATTATGCACTGTGCAGAAGTCAGTGCCAGATTTAGGCATCAGCTAAGCAAGCTACAATTTAGGACCTCACAGTCCGCAAGGGCCTTTAAAAAATTCAGAATTTCTTAGGCTTTTAAAATGTTATGTGTGCTGAATATAACATAGCACACATTCCTTTTTTTTAAACAGCTTGTGCAGCAAATTTTGGTGTAAGTTTTGGCCTCCAAGTTTCATATAGTTTAGGGCCTCAGGAAGTCTAAATCTGGCACAAGTGATCGACATATGCAAAACAAAAACCCAGAAACATGGATATACACTGCTGCCCCTAGGTTTGACACTGCACCCAAAAGAAAATTATAGTGTCACAGTGTCAGTAACAGGCCAACAACTGCATGCATCAGCTCAGTACAGTAAATGCAGCGGTTTTGTGGTGATACGGGGATTCATCCTAGCAGTGTTTCCAGGGCTATAGGCAGCCTTCTGAGCCACCTCAGCCTGTTCTTGCTCCTCCTCTTCCTGGCTGTACTGCATTCTGAGGCTACCTTTGAGAAACTGAGGTGCCTCCTGAGACCCAGAAGAGGCTGCAGGTGGCTCAGAAAGCAGCCTGCAACCCTGGAAATGCAGCAGTTTTGCAATGCAGCAAAAAATATTTCTAACATCTTCCCTTTTGCTTTAAAAAGGCACCCTCCGTATCCATGGATAACTAAAACCACGGATGCTGAATCCATGGATACCAGGGCACGCTTGTACCCACAAGACCATCTGGCATGGTGTCACTGTCTTAAGTGTGTATGGATGCCTAACACTATCATTACCACAAACTGCACAACTCTCCTACAACTTTTTTGCAGATTACATTCCCATTTCCAGTATAGACATCAAGGGATTAGGTGTGACTGTATATCTTTCCTTTTAGCATCTCCACCACTTTCAGCTCTAAGTGCTCTCTCTTCATTCCCCAGTGTCTCTTTCGTTCGCTCTCCATATTTCTTCCCAAATGCACCTTCAGATCCCCTTAAAGCAAGATAGAGGCTCCACCTGATCCAGGGGTGATTAATGGTCCCTCCAGCTCCAGCGTCTCATCTTCAGATGGGTCATCCAGCTTTTTCTTTTTCTTCTTTGTTGGATCTCTGGGCTTCCTCAAAAGGGAGAGCTCTTCTGGATGTCGGATGTCTAGGGAAGAACAACAAAGAAATTACCTCTTTTAAAAAAAGAAATAGTTCTCCATTTTGCTGACATTGTCAAACCAATTGCAGTTATTAAGAGCTACTCCTCCCGATACCAGATGAGTATATACATGGCAGCATGATATAGGTAGCTACAGTGTTAACACCCAACCACAAGACACGTCATACTACTATGTGAACACAACAACAGGGGAAGGGCGAGAGGAATAGAGATGTGTTGCATATTTGGTGTATTTTGAGGAACATGATATGCCTTCAGTATGCACATGATTGCACATGGGTTGGGAGAGTTAAAACAGATAAAAGGAAGTACTTTTTTACCCACCGGGTAGTTAATCTGTGGAACTCCTTGCCACAGGAGGTGGTGATGGCATCTGGTCTTGATGCCTTTAAGAGGGGATTGGACGGATTTCTGGAGGAAAGGTCCATCGTGGGCTATAGGCAATGATGGATTGTGCAACCTCCTTACAAAGGTGGTGGGCTACTGGTACCGGGTGCAAGGGAGTGGCAATAGGATGCAAGCATCTTGTTGTCTCGTGCCTCCCTGGGGCACCTGGTGGGCCGCTGTGAGATACAGGAAGCTGGACTAGATGGGCCTTTGGCCTGATCCAGCAGGGCTCTTCTTATGTTCTTATGATGCCGAAACTGGTTAAGATGCCTAAATCTAGGTTCTCAGAACCATCACCTGCATACACTTGAAAGAAAAATTGAGAATACTTACATAAGAACATCAGAAGAGCCCCTATGCTGGATCAGGCCAAAGGCCCATTTAGTCCAGCTTCCTGTATCTCACAGCGGCCCACCAGGTGCCCCAGGGCTTGCATCCTGTTGCCACTCCCTTGCACCTGGCACTGCAGCTGAAGTGATACATCCACCCCCGTAGGATTTTCAGCCCACAAAGCACAGGACAAGGACAAAATTATTTTGTGCATCCTGAGAGGGCACCCTGAAGAGGATATAAGCCTATACTGCCCTTGGCAGTAATAATACAGCACTTGCAGGGAACTGGTACTAGGGTATTTGACTCCTGGGCAACTGAATCCTTGTCAAATGCATCCCAGTCATTGGCATTCCTGGGCATTCAACATCTGGGTGGTTACATATCCTAAGCCAGAGTTTCTCAAACTGTGTGTCACAGCCAATTTCAGGGGAGGTCATGTAGCACCTAGAGCAGCCATAATTGAAAATACGGGAAGATGGGACACGAGAAAGTGAGGGCTGCATAGTTATTTTGCTTGTGTCAAGGTTGTAAATAAGCTTTTTCTTCTTTCTGATACACTTTGCTATTGGAAAATGGCTGAGAAATAACCCAACTTTCTTGCATTCTCTGGAAAGCAGTAGTATAGGCTCTGGCATCACAATGACATCACTTCTGGTCATGGCATCATTTCCAGGTTAATGACATCACTACTGGTGGGTCCTGGACAGATTGTCATTCTAAAAAGTGGATCCCAGTGCTGAAAGGTTTGCAAACCACTGTCCTAAGCCTCATATCTCAGCCCTAACCCTGTCTGGGACACAATGTCTGAAAGGGGCACAGAGAGAACAGTGCAAATGTTCAATACTGGAATGCAGTTGTCCAGGATGCAATGGTCCTGTCACTTAGGGAACCCTGCTTGACACCACACCGCCAGACTCCATTCAGTGCTGCTAGCTTTAAATTATGGAGGGGAAGCTGCACTAGTCTGCTGCAACACCAACAAGCCTTATGGCACATTGAAGACTAACGTACTGATCACGGCATAGGCTTTCGCGAAAACGCAGGTTCTAAATGCTTCTGGCACAACAGAGCGGTTCATCTTCAGTGTGCCAAGACTTCCTTGTTTTTGCTCGTTTTAAAGAGTCTCAGATGGGATTTTTGAAGCAGAACTCAAGGATTCCATGAGCAAGGGGAGAGAAGACTGAACTTCCTGTTTACTCTGTTTTTAAAAATGGCGGATACCTGCCAAAAGCACAGTTCATGGAGAACAAATCCACCTGGAATAGTTTCCCCTTTCCCCATTTTCTTCCATTGCCTCCGTCTCCTCTTCCTCCACCCTCTGAATCTTCATTTTAGACTCTAGCCTTGACTTTTCAACAGTGAATTTCCTTTTGGGTCCTGTATCACCTTAGAAAAGGACTGCAGCTTTGCATTTGATAATGTTAACTGGATTTTATGATTGCTCAAATGGAACAGATGGGATTTGGAGAAAATTTTTTGACGTGATAGAAATACATACACTCAACAAGAAGCTGTAATAAGAATAAATGGGGAATATATGGATAAAGTGCAGATAAAAGGCAATAGGTGGAAGGCAATCGTGTGGCGAAAAAGCATGATTTAGATTGTTTACAAACAGTAACGATTAAGAGGATGATGTAATAGCCGTAATCATTGTGTACCTTTTGTGTGTACTATGTATCCCTTACCTTATGTTTATTCCCTTCTTTTCCTATACCCATTTCTATAATAAAAAGGAAAAAAAAGGACTGCAGCTTTGGAGTCTCTGAGCGGCTGCAGGGAAGACATGCCTTATCCTCCAGGGCTGGAAATTGTTACACCAGAGACTGAAATACAGCTAGAGGAAATGCCGGGATTGACTGTTTAACCACGTGTTCCCGTCAGCAGAAGGGACTTGGATAAAAATGCAGTGCTCCACAGTTTCTGCTTCATGGCCATTAGAGACAAGACTATGGGAGGCATTTGTCTGGGTCACGATAGAAAATCTGTACAACCTGCACTGAGTGCTCTCAGATTTTACCCCTTCCTTCATTAGGTTTTCTCAAAGGCTCCTCTCTTCCCGCCCCCTTTTGCTATCCCCTCCTTTTTAAAAAGGAGGGCTCTTGTTTATTAAGTGGGTAAAGAAGTAGGTCAAATAGGGGTGCTGTTGGCCATACTCTTAGCCATCAGGAAAATGTCAAACTTTAAATTTAAAATATGTGCCTGTTCTCTCCATGGAAAAGACTTGACTTGGTTTTACTTTCATCTGCTTTTGTTCCAATACAGAAAGTGAACAATGAACTGAAAGTGTTCTCTCCTAGAACAGAAAAGGAAAAAAAAAGTACTTGCATTCTGTGAGTTGGCCACGTCATGAACTGAGCCAGCAAAGCGTTGAAGGCATGAAGGCATCTAGGCACGAAGCTTGCAGACTGCCAGGTAGACAGCTGCGTAGGTACACTACCTGGCAGTTCTGCTCAAGTAGCATGGAGGTCTCACTAACTATGCCAAGTTTCCATTTCGGAACTCTCTAGGCAGGATTTGGGGCACTGCTGTGAAGGACTTCAGATTTTTAAAGCAAAGAGCTGACATGGCTGACGAATAAAGTGAGAGAGGCCGTAAAGAGCAAGGAAGCTTCCTTCCAGAAATGGAAGTCTTGCCCAAATGATGAGAAAGAACAAACTCAGACAAAAGACATGTAAGAGGGTGATACGGGAGGCCAAGAAAGCGTTTGAGGAACGCATGGCCAGAAATATAAAGGGGAACAATAAAAGCTTCTTCAAATATGTTAGAAGCAGGAAACCTGCCAGAGAGGCGGTTGGCCTGCTGGATGGTGAGGGAGGGAGAGAGGAGATAAAAGGGGACTTGGAAATTGCAGAGAAATTAAATGAATTCTTTGCGTCCGTCTTCACGGCAGAAGAACTTGGGCAGATACCGCAGCCCGAACAGCCCTTCCTAACTAAGGAATTAAATCAGATAATGGTTAATAAGGAAGATGTTTTAGATCAAATTGATAAATTACATATAAATGAGTCACAGGCCCAGATGGCATCCACCCAAGAGTTATCAAGGAACTAAAGAATGAAGTTGGCAACCTCTTAACTAGAGTATGCAACTTGTCCCTTCAAACAGCCACTGTGCCAGAGGAATGGAGGAAAGCCAATGTTACACCAATTTCAAAAAAGGGAGAAGGGGGTTCCTGGAAACTACAGGCCAGACAGCCTAACATCTGTTCTGGGTAAGATGGTGGAAAGCCTCATCAAAGATAAAATCTTAAAACACGTAGAGGAACAAGTGTTGCTGAAGGAAAGTCAGCATGGCTTCTGTAAGGGTAAGTCTTGCCTCACAAACCTTTTAGTATTATTTGAAAAGGTCAACAGGCATGTGGATGTGGGAGAACCTGTGGATCTTATATATCTGGATTTTCAGAAGGCGTTTGACACAGTCCCCCACCAAAGGCTGCTGAAGAAACTTCACAGTCAGGGAATAAGAGGGCAGGTCCTCTTATGGATTCAGAATTGGTTGAGGGCCAGGAAACAGAGAGTGGGGGTCAATGGGCAATTTTCACAGTGGAGAGAGGTGAAAAGTGGAGTGCCCCAGGGATCTGTCTTAGGGCAGGTGCTTTTCAACTTTGTTCATAAATGACCTGGAGACTGGCATAAGTATCACGAGGTGGCCAAGTTTGTGGATGACACAAAACCTTTCCAGGTGGTGAAGACCAGAAGGGATTGTAAAGAGCTCCAGAAGGACCTCTCCAAGTTGGGGGAAATGGGCAGCAAAATGGTAGATACTTTTCAACTTAGACAAGTGTAAAGTGATGCACATTGGGGCAAAAAATCGAAACTTCACCCATAGGCTAATGGGTTCTGAGCTGTCTGTGACGGATCAAGAGAGAGATCTTGGAGTGCTGGTGGACAACTCAATGAAGGTGTCGACCCAGTGTGTGACAGCAATTAAGAAGGCCAATTCCATGCTTGGGGTAATTAAAAAGGGGGCTGAGAATAAAACAGCCAAATTATACCATTGTACGAATTATTATATCATTATACGAATTGTACGAATGGTAAGGCTACAGCTAGAGTACTGCATACAGTTCTGGTCACCACATCTCAAAAAGGACATAGTGGAGCTGGAAAAGGTGCAGAAGAGAGCGACAAAAATGATTACGGGGCTGGGGCACCCCCCTTATGAAGAAAGACTGCAGCATTTGGGGTTCTTCAGCCTGGAAAAAAGGCACTTGAAAAAAGGGACATGATTGAGACATATAAAATTATGCACAAAAGGGATAGAGTCAATAGAGGGAGGTTCTTTTCCCTCTCTCACAATACCAGAACCAGGGAACATCCACTGAAGTTGAGTGTTGGGGGTTAAAACAGATATAATAAAAGGAAATACCTTTTTACCCTTTTTAATTAGCTATGGAAGTCTTTGCCACAGGAGGTGGTGATGGCATCTGGCCTAGGTGCCTTTAAAAGGGGACTGGACAGATTTCTGGAGGAAAAGTCCACCGTGGGCTATAGGCCATGATGGGTGGTGCAACCTCCTTACATTAGAAGTAGGCTACCTCAGAATGGCAGGTGCAAGGGAGTGGCAACAGGATGCAAGCATCTTGTTGTCTACTGAACTCCCTTAGGCACCTGGAGGGCCACTGTGAGATACAGGAGGCTGGACTAGGTGGGCTTTTGGCCTGATCCAGTGGGGCTCTTCTTATGTTCTTAAAGAGAATTCATTTTTACTCTCTTCATCTCCCATCCCTAGTCCAACACTTTTCTGCATCATGAATTTGATCTTGAATGACCCTCCTAGTATGGGCTGGAGCGTATTTCATTAAGTGAGAACTCAAATTTTTCTGTCACCATCAGCCAGCTCAGACAGGGCTGGTTCAAGACTGCCTAGCACCTGAAGATGCCATGCCAAATGTGATGATATGCCAGCCTGTGCTCTTCCAACTCCCTGGATTAGAAAAATGAAGAGGGGGGTAATGCAGAAGAGGAAGTGGGGAGGAGAGTGGTGGGCCAGAACATCTCCTAATGCACTAACCCTCCATGTTCCTCTCCTTCACACTTCCTCTTCTACTCTGCCTCCCTCTTCCTTGTCCAATCCAGGGATCGGAAGGAGCAATAGCGGAGACGGGATCTTTGACTACTGACCTCGGCAGCCTTCTAACTATAAAGATAAATAAAAAACTACAAAATACTCCCCAGCTTCCCCCTAGGCACCTGAACATTATATGTTAAATATTTTACATTTAAACAGTCCTGCAGCACTTCAAGGACTTGCAAATATTGTTGCCCAAGCTGGTGAAAGTTAGAGGCTACTTTTGAGGGACAGAATCGCCAGAAAATGCTTACGCTCCGGCACACCCCAGAAGGACATCTTTTGAGAGGTGGGTGGATCCCAGAGAAAACCCCAGTGCTCCCTTGCTGATATGAGGAGGGGACAAGAGCGAGACCCGTGGATTCTGCAGAAGGGCAGTCATGCACCAGTTCATAGTCCAGCACTGCAATTCAGTGGCAATAGTACAGGCAAGCTTCATCTTGCATGGCAACAAAGCATGGCTGTGCTATTTTATCAGATGAGGTAGGATTGGCAGAAGAAAACCTTAAAAGCTCTTCTAGCACATTCAACACCTTTCTCAAGACTGGGGAGGATTAGAGTGGGGCTGGGAGGGGCACCTCACTCTTGGAAAACCTCTTCACCTCCATGTGAGCACCATGGCCAGGAGCTACATGAAGATATACTGGCACAGATTTACAGCCAATCGCCTTTTACAGGGTTTTATTTATCGCTCATTAGCAGACAGTAGCCCTTTCTGGGGGAAGCGCCTGTTCATTCCTTGGGCAAGAAAACATTAAATTATGATTATAGTGACAGAATGAGGCTTCCAAAGAGTGGACTAGAAGCCAAGTCCGGCTTCCAAGAAGACGTCCTTCTGGAACATAGTCAACTTTTCCATTTGGGTAAAAAATAAAAATAAAATTTAGGCTCTTGATAAGGATAGGAGTTAATCAGATTTCATAGAAGGAAAACTTGGACATTCGTTTTGTTGAAACAATATTTGCATCTGTGTAGTAATAGATATGCAACATGCGACAGGTGGTTAGGGGCTCTTAAGATACCACAATATTGAAGGAGATACTTCCCAGTTGTCTATTGTTGATATAAACACCACAGAATGGTTAGTCATGGTAGCTTTAATGGAACGTCCATGTTCTCCAGCTTACCCCAGAAGCACAGGAAGGCATGGTTCTGCAGCTCTTATAGCTACTTTTTAATTAGTTACTGAACTAATTAACTATAGTTAATTAGTTATTAGAACTACAACAGTTATTAGAACTACAAACTTCTCAGTCAGTTTGATTGGCTGTAAGTTTGTTCCAGTACCTTTGGGGAGGGATTGTGCAAATCCAACTGCAAGTCCTGGATTCCCCCCCACCCCCAAATAGTATTCACCAAGAAGCCTGCATAACTGAATGACTCAATCCTATGCACGTCTACTCAGAAGTAAGTCCCTTTGTGTCCAATGCGGCTTACTCCCAGGAAAGTGGGTATAGGATTGCAGCCTAAATGTCATCTCTGCAACCCTCCCTGGGGGTTTGCAAAGTCCAGTGATACAGCAGCTGTGACATTCTCTTCAAGGATCCCTTTTACTGATTTGTCCAAAAATGTCTTGGCAGGTACAGAAAGTAAAAAGGGGGGGGTGCGTACAGCAGCGTCATGCAGCCGGAACCCTGGGCTCCGCCGTCTTCCCCGCCCCCACGAAACGGAGCGGTACGCAATGGGCGGGCTGCCGCTCTCCCGTTCCTCCCGCCCAGTGTTCCGGCTGCATGATGCCGCTGGGTGCGTACTCTTCCCCTGCCAGGGTTATTTTCACCCTTGGCCTTCTGGGATGCCCAGACTGAGCAGCTTAGATGGTCTTCTAAGGGGCAGCTCAGGGTAGGGCCTCCAGGGGGACCTCAGCTCCCAGGCTGCCTTCTGGAGTGACGCGCCCACCCAGCCCTGCCCCCAGGTTCCCCTCAATCCCCTGGACCCAATCACCTGCCTCTCCCACTGTTGGGCAGCAGTGCTTGACGGGGCCTGTGTGGGAGCCCTGGGCCCTCACCTTGGTTCGCCACTTGGGCCAAGCCAGCAGCCCCCTTCCAGAGGAGCCCAGTTCCTCCCCTAAAGGTTTGGTGCCCCTCCTGCTTGTTCTCCTCTGCTCTGGCCAGCCCTTAAAGGGAGTTCCCTGCAGCAGCACTGCCAGGCTCAGCCACAGATCACCGAGTGCTACACATGGGGACCAAAACTATTATCAATAAATGGTGCGTGCTTCATTGGAACATTTTTAAATCATGCACAAAATTTACAGCAGAGCAATCCAGGGCCCCCTTCTCCCCCTCTCATGATTAATAAGCTCTCCAGAAAGATTCCTAAAACATGTTTTGAATAAAGAGACGGTCTTGGCGAGTGTGATGTTTAGTTTCTGTAGCTAAAGCAAAGAAATTCCACGGAGTTAAAGACTGCCAGATGGCAGGGCTTGCCCCAATGTTCAGTTGCTGCAAGGGCAAGAATGCAGCACCAGCAGGCAAAGCTACACTAGCTCTGCTCATAATCATATACAATAGCTTAAAAGGTTGCCTGAAGTTTGGCCCTGAAAATGGTTAATTATCAGCAAATTTTACAGAACACCGAGGACCAGAAATCTTGCCTAGCTTGCTGGAATTAATTAGCATCAATGCCTGGCTCTAAAAAAAAATGGACGCACAAGATCTTACAAGGATTTGTAAAACTAGCCCAGGTTTTATTCAGAGAGTCATTTGTTACAAAAATATTATTTCAAACCATCTAATTTCCCTGCTACTGGGCCATGAGGCACTTTTTCAAGTGGTGTTCCTCTTATATTTAGCAGGGGGAGAGTCGCTGTCCCTCTTTACCCCAGCGCAGTGTCTTTTCTAGTGGCTGGTGTTCTGCATTTTTTTTAGATTGTGAGCCCTTTTAGGATAGGGAGCCATTTAACTTCTTAATGTTTTTGCCTGTAAACAGCTTTGTGAACGTGAGTGGTATATAAATACTGTTTGATTGACTTTCCGTCTTGTTCTCTGCAAATGACGGCCCATAACAAAAACCAACCTCAACCATCACCAATCAGCTGCTCTTTTAACAGGTCTTCTGACTAGTCATTTTTCTCAAACTACAGATCTATGCACTACAATTCTAGGTTCCACGTATTTCGCTCAGGATTGGCTCACATGGGTCTTTCTAAAATTAAAGATTATACCCTAATAAGCCTATTTTTTATGTCAGTGTCAACTATATGCAGCTGTTTATCCTATTTCACAGACACATATGGGGACCATCCTTACAACGCAGTAAAAAAATGGCTGGCTCAGCCGAAATCTGTAGCTGAATTATAATGGCATTTGTTAACCTTTAAAGTAAGCTGCAAGAGGTTTTGGGCCAGAGATGAACTTCTGAAGGGAATCTCCCTTTTGCCAGATGTGGACAGCGCACACCGTTTGGCAGACCAATCAAGAACTGCCATATAGAGTGCAATGGCTCCCTTGCCCTAGTATAGTAGGTGCAGTACAGACAGTCTACAGAAGTGGTTCCCAAACTTTTTCGACCTTCAGCTCCTTTGTCGTATTGGAACCAATTGGCAGAAAGTGTGGGATGGATGTCTTTAGACATTATAACAACACTAAGGAATTCAGTGCCCCAAGGTTGCCACTGGAGTGACATCCTGGAGTGTGAAGTCAAGTGGGCTTTAGAAAGCATCACTAACAACAAAGCTAGTGGAGCTGACAGCATTCCAGCGGAATTACTCAAAATCTTAAAAGATGATGCTGTCAAAGTGCTGCACTCCATATGCCAGCAAATTTGGAAAACCCAACAGTGGCCACAAGACTGGAAAAGATCAGTTTACATTCCAATCCCAAAGAAGGGCAATGCCAAAGATTGCTCGAACTACCGCACCATTGCACTCATTTCACATGCTAGCAAGGTGATGCTCAAAATCCTACAAGCTAGGCTTCAGTAGTATGTGAATCGAGTATGTGAATCGAGTATGTGAATCGAGAACTACCAGATGTACAAGCTGGTTTCCAAAGAGGCAGAGGAACTAGAGATCAAATTGCCAACATTCGCTGGATCATGGAGAAAGCAAGAGAGTTCCAGAAAAACATCTACCTCTGCTTCATTGACTATGCTAAAGCCTTTGATTGTGTGGATCACAACAAACTGTGGCAAGTTCTTGAAGAGATGGGAGTACCAGACCACCAGATCTGCCTTCTGAGAAACCTGTATGTGGGTCAGGAAGCAACAGTTAGAACTGGACATGGAACAACCAACTGGTTTCAAATAGGGAAAGGAGTACGACAAGGCTGTATACTGTCACCCTGCTTATTTAACTTATATGCAGAGTACATCATGAGGAAGGCAGGGCTGGATGATTCACAAGCTGGAATCAAGATTGCTGGGAGAAATATCAACAACCTCAGATATGCAGATGATACCACTCTAATGGCAGAAAGTGAGGAAGACCTCAAGAACCTTCTGATGAGGGTGAAAGAGGAAAGTGCCAAAATTGGCTTGAAGCTCAACATTAAAATAACTAAGATCATGCCAACCACTCCCATCACTTCCTGGCAAATAGAAGGGGAAGAAATGGAAGCAGTGACAGACTTTATTTTCCTGGGCTCCAAGATCACCGCAGATGGTGACTGCAGCCATGAAATTAAAAGACGTTTACTTCTTGGGAGAAAAGCTATGGCGAACCTAGACAACTTAATCAAAAGCCGAGACATCACCCTGCCAACAAAGGTTCGCATAGTCAAAGCGATGGTTTTCCCAGTAGCAATGTATGGCTGTGAGAGCTGGACCATAAGAAAGGCAGAGCGCCGAAGAATAGATGCTTTCGAATTATGGTGTTGGAGAAGACTCTTCCGAGTTCCCTGGACTGTAAGGAGATCCAATCGGTCAATCCTCCAGGAAGTCAAGCCTGATTGCTCCCTGGAAGGACAAATTCTGAAGCTGAAGCTCAAGTACTTTGGCCACCTCATGAGAAGAGAGGACTCTTTAGAAAAGACCCTCATGCTGGGAAAGATTGAAAGCAAAAGGAGAAGGGGGCGGCAGAGGATGAGATGGTTAGAGAGTGTCACCGAAGCGATGAACATGAAATTGGGCGAACTTAGGAAGCTAGTGGAGGACAGGGAGGCCTGGCGTGCTGTGGTCCAGGGGGTCGCGAAGAGTCGGACATGACTTAGCGACTGAACAACAAGGTTGCCACTAGTTTAGATGACTTTATAAGGGGGTTATGGTAGCCAAGTTCATGGAAGACAAGGCTGTCATTGGCTGTAAACCAGGATGGCTTTAAGCCCCCTCTAGGTTCTGTGAGCAGTGATAGGACAGGGCTGTTCCCTTCATCTCTGCTGTGGCTGGACTACATAAATCCTTGTGCAATCTAGCAGGACTCTTCCTATGTTCCTGTACCTTCAGCTTCATGTTCAGAGCCAGAACACACAAGCTGCAGACAAGCATTCTGGATGTGGAAATGGCAGACAAAGGGAAGGAAATTCCCATGATTGAATGCGCCTTCATATAGAAGTTTTCCTGCACATACACAGCTCAGGTGCCATGGGAAAGAGTTGGAGCTTTATCAATGACACCTTAGTTGCACGTATGCAAGGAAATATTTTTACATGGGGGAAAGCACCCCTGCTTGGCTGTCCGACTGAAGCAGTACTGTCCAACAAGTGAGGCATCACACACATTTCACCTTACTCTCACTGCTTCTTGCTCAAGCAGTTAAGCTTTCACCTTTCACCCTGGCCTGTCATATGCTGCATATTCAGCATTTAAACACTAGTTAATACTTTAACAACTCTTGCTTAGATTGTGGATTCTTCCAGTCTTTCAATGCAGGCTCATAGTTCAAGACTCTTGCAGTGCCAAGTGTTCAGGAAGCAAAATTAGCTGTTCCAATGTACTAAAGACATAGACAGAAAGGGGGAGGAAAGGTGGGAGATAAATATATTAATAAATTCAATATAGGAACCTCAAAACAACTGCCACATGCATGGAAAATATTCAGGTTGAAAGAGACTGCAAGTTATCAAGGAATGAATCCATTTGGGCAGTTTTCAAATACTAGCATATTGTGGCACTTTCAAGACTAATTTATTGCTGAAAAAGTATTTTTATCAGATGCAGCTTTCTGTTATTGCAATGGGATTATTGCACCAAGAAAACAATATCTTCCATTCGTGTCTTTGACTCTCCAAGAAAGATGCCATATGTCTTTCACACATTGTTGTTGTTGTTGTTCAGTCGCTAAGTCGTGTTTGGCTCTTCCCGACCCCCTGGACCACAGCACGCCAGGCCTCCCTGTCCTCCACTAGCTTCCGGAGTTCGCCCATTACAGGACGGAGTTCACACATTACAGGACAGCAAGTACACACTGGCGACATGCTTGTGGCAAGTAAAACATGCTCATGGTTAAGTGGGGAGGCGGAGATGGTCCTCCCCCCTTTTAAAATTAGAGGGACTGTCCCATGTAATCCAACTGCTAACCTGCACTGAGCAGTATTTCAAAGCAACTGGACAGTGGAAGCCGAAGCTCCTGCTCCAGCCAGGACAGAAACTGGGCAGTCTGCACAAGCTCATCAACGTTACAGGCCCACCCTATCTTCAAGCTGCCACTAAAACATTCCAAATTGGAAAGATTCTACAAAAACAAGTTCTGTTTCACATTATTGCCTACTCCGTTTCATATGACCTCCCTTTCCTCAACAGTAATGTAAAAAGCAAGGCATCCTCTTCATTCCAGTCTGTGGAGCCTTGTTGCTCACGAGCCTGCTTTTTTCACCTATCAAGATGTTTGGTGACAATTCTGCCCAGTTTGCAAATGAAATTTGATTCCTGGTAACCACAAGAGTGGAATGTAAGAGGTCTCCAAGTACCAGAGGATATTTTTGCAACCTAAACAAGCCTTGTCCACCACCACCCCCAAGTAGGCAGAGCCCCACCCACAAGCAACAAGCTGGTGAGGATGGTTTGGGTAAATACCTTAGGAGGCCCTACAGAGGATGCTGATTTGAGCCTGCCAAAGGAGCCACTGCCGTGGTGCCTGCCAGCCCGTGTGCTTTGGCTGCCATTTAAACACACGGAGTAGGGGTGTGCAGTACATTTGTTTTTAAGCCACTACAAGGAAAGAAGGACTGACAGCAACATACTGAAGGCCAAGGGAAAAAACTGCTGCCCGTATAGTCAATGCATGCTCTGTTCTCCAGCACAGCCTGACTGCATACTCACTGCGAAGTGAACCTCTTAATCAGAGGGATTTAAAGAAAAACTAGCTGGAATACAGGCTTTTCCTCCCACCCCACCCCTCAGAGAGAGTTGGTGGGAGCAATATCAAAAGCCCTTTCAACAACATTCAGCCACATTTTGGGTTAACAGGCTATTCAAAAAAAAGCTGTTCTATTTCTTTACTCAAATATTATGACAATATTTCAGGTGTCAAATTAGCAACTGTTCACTGATCAATCAAATGCTACTAATTTGTAGTCTAAAGGAGGGCTTATTTATTTATTCAAGCCAACACACGCACACTATTTAATCAACCCAGGCCAACCTCCTGCTCAGATCCTGCAATGGAGCTTCTGCAAGGCCCCTTGGAAACTAGTTCCACTGCTTAATTATTCTCACAGTTAAATGGCAGGGAGAGACGAACTCTCCCAGTGTGACCAATGTCCTCGGGGCTCTGAGGCCAAAGGCTATTATTACTGCAATCAGCTGGGCAAAGTTCTGCCCTGTGGTTTGGCACAGGCGTTCTCCAACGGGGCAGGGAGTTTGCTCCAGTTCACCGCAGCCATGCCAGCAACAGCCTCCAAGCCCCACAACAAATGCAAGACCAGCGTCTCCTTTCAAGGACAAGCTGTGCACCCCTTTTCATTCCTGTTCAAACTGATTTTGTGAGACCCCCCACAAAATATTGTGAGACGCCTGGAATATTGTATACAGTCCTGGTCGCCGCACCTCAAAAAGGACATAGTGGGAAAAGGTGCCGAAAAGAGCAACAAAAATGATTATGGGGCTGGGGCACCTCCCTTATGAGGAAAGACTGCAGCGTTTGGGGCTCTTCAGCCTAGAAAAAAGGCGCCTGAGAGGGGACATGATTGAGACATACAAAATAATGCACGGAAGGGATAGAGTCGATAGAGAGATGTTCTTTTCCCTCTCTCAAAACACCAGAACCAGGGGGCATCCGCTAAAACTGAGGGTTGGGAGAGTTCAAACAGATAAAAGGGAGTACTTTTTTACCCAGCGGGTAGTTAATCTGTGGAACTCTTTGCCACAGGAAGTGGTGATGGCATCTGGTCTAGATGCCTGTAAGAGGGGATTGGATGGATTTCTGGAGGAAAAATCTATCATGGGCTATCGGCCATGATGGATTGTGCAACCTCCTTACATTAGTAGTAGGCTACTTCAGAGTACTGGGTGCAAGGGAGTGGCAACAGGATGCAAGCGTCTTGTTGTCTCATGCCTCCCTGGGGCACCTGGTGAGGCCACTGTGAGATACAGGAAGCTGGACTAGATGGGCCTTTGGCCTGATCCAGCAGGGCTCTTCTTATTTTCTTATGAGACTACCTGTGCTTGTTCACTTTGCTATTCATGTCAGTCTTCAAGGCCACCATAACATGCCCCCTAAATCCTCTAGCCAGTGTTTCTCAAACAGTGTTTCTTAAATGGGGTGGGGAGGCAATTTTGCGGTAGATCCCTCAAAGTCCAAAATAACTAGTGATCAGAAATCCTATTCAAAAATCAAATAATCCTTGAAGGCCTTCCTTCTTCCATGACAGCAGTTATATACAGGAGGGACAGAAAAGTAACCTGTGGGGGGTTAAGAGAGGGAGGATCAGAGGCAGCGGCGTCATTCACCCGGTACGCTGGGCGGGACTTACCTTTGAGCGGCAGTCCGCCCGTTGCGTCATGCCACGTTCCGCCGCGTTCCCGCCCGCCCCGGTGGGCGGGAACGCGGCAGAACGCGGCATGACGCAACGGGCGGACTGCCACTCAAAGGTAAGTCCCGCCCAGCGTACCAGGTGAATGACGCCGCTGATCAGAGGACACTGTGCCAAGGCATGGCTACAACCGATTCCGGGCACCTGTTCTCCACAACAGCCCAGAGGCCCAACTCCAGCTGCCATGTTTGCTCATGACGTTGCCACATCTAGGTAGGGCAGGCTCTACCTGCTGCCAGAGAGGCAAATGTCAAAGCAAGGGAAAGTTAGGGATTGTTGGTAGTTGGGTGGCTGTCAACACAGGATGAGCTTGTTTGGCATCAACTTTAAACTCTAGAGACTGAACCGGAAGAACAATTCTCCTCCCGCCAGTAAGTAGCACCCACTAGAAAGTGGCGTCTGAGCAACGCTCAGGTTCCAGAGCCTCACTAATAAAGATATTGCCACCAATGGCCTTTGTCCAGAATGAAAGGGCGACGAGATTTCAGCTTTCGTCAACTAACAAAGCAACCAGTGTTCCGGCACATGAGCTTTCTGTGCTACAAGGAAATAGCAACCCACCAGCTATATTGAAACTGTCACACACAGCCCTTCAAGAAGCCTCAACCATGAAAGCAAGTCTAGTTCTATTGCAACTCCGAATTTACAATGCGCTCAATTCTACAGAAGTGCTAGGAAGGCGAGGTTCACCCCAGATCTAAGTATTCTAACACAGCACGGGGCAAAATTAGGGCCACTCTGTGCTGCCAAATCCACTGCAAGTCAGAACAGCTTGTATAGTTTAATATAGTAGAAAGTTTTTGAACAAATGATTAACTTCCATTTTGCATTATTTCACTGAGGCACTGAATCAAACTCCAGAAACCTGCATAGACATGAAGCCCAGAACATGGTTTTCTAATGTTCAATTTCATGTTTTAAAACCCACATAATTTTCAGGGGGGGAGGACACACTGGAGTTGTACCGGCACATTTTTATAAAAAAAAATAAAAATTAAGGTCCCAGTAAGGAAGTTTCTCTGTCCAGGAAATGAGTCTTCCCCCACATATTTTGATGGAACTTGAGTCTCTCACTGCAGAAGGCCTATAGATGCAGGTAAGAGGCTCGAGGTGGGGGCCTTCAGAGCATACAAAAACCGCACGCAGGACCTCTGCCCGCCACACCGAGTCTCCTCCTACTGTTTGCAGGTGTCCTGCGCAGTCTTGCTGCTGGTGGGCAAGTGGCCCACAACACTCCAGGGAGTGCCTTGCAATGCCCAGGTTGTGTGACAACACACAGTTTGAGAACGCCCAGATTACAGAATAACCTTGTTTTGCATACACATCCTTGCCACCAGTCAGCTTGCAGCCCTTACCATTTCACTAACATCACAACTACTTTCCCCGTTGTCCTAAGCTGCGTGTCACACACTCAGCACAGGTATGCTGATGCGCGAATAATGCGCTGTGAAAGACACCCACGGAGCCTCGTACAAGTTAATAATGAGTTTCTAGAAAGATATTCCTTTGCTACATAAAGTAAAATCATTCCATAGTGTGAAACAATTCTATAGAATTCCATCCTCACGCCTTGAGAATATTGTGCTCTGCACGGAGCCCAACACCACCACGTGGCATTGACAACTATAGCTAGCACAGCGACACTTGGCCGAATCCCCAAATGGACATGCACCTCTTTCTTTGGGCCACGAAATGCGAGTCTCTTTCTGCTACTTTCAGGTTCAGCAGCAGCATGACTCTGAACACCCCTTTCAGGGGAGTGATGGTGAGAGAAGCAAGCCTCCCTCTCCTGCTTATGAGCAGCCCAGTGGCAACAGGTCTCTCACTCTGGGAAACAGGATGCAGAACTACGTGGGTCTTAGTGTGATCCAGTCAGGCATGGGGCACTCATGCAGTGTCCTAAAGACATTCCTCTTTGCTCCAAAACCAAACAAACATCCTGGTTTTGACTCATCCCTTTGCTTGTGGGCTCCAGAAAGTGGTATTTGTCACAGTGATTCAGATTCTCTGCTGTCCTGCAAATCACAGCTGTCTAAGAATATCCTTTCCCCCAAGGGTATCACAAGAAACCGCAGCTCAAGCAGTCCAGCATTATTCAGGTCTTTCGCAAGTATGAGATGTGGGATTTCCAGTAAAAATGCAGACAGGGCTTGTAGAGAGGAGAGTATTCAGGCTAGTTCAAAAAAACACGATTGGCTATATAGATTTCTCTCTCTGATAGGATTCTTGCATATCAAATAAGAGAACGCCTTCAAATAAGAGAGTGATGGATGGTCGGGTGTGGATGTGTAGACAATTACATGAATGGAAGTTTGGTACTTACTAAAAACTATATCTGCACTGCCCAATTCTAAATGCAAGTACATTAATATGATTGGTTAAAAAGTGTGATGCTGCTCATTGTTGTTCAGTCGCCAAATCGTGTCCAACTCTTCATGACCCCATGGACTACAGCATACCAGGTCTTTCTGTCTTCCACTAGCTTCTGGAGTTGGCCCAAATTTGTGTGATGTTGCTCAGGACTACATTAAAAAAACCATGTATCTAGCAAACATTCAAAGTAAGAGACTGATCAAGAACTCAGATTCAAGGGAGAAAACCTCTAATAGGTTCTCACCCAGCCCATGATGATCAAAGCAAATTCCCTTCTTCTCACCCCGCATCTACTTTGGCTAAGGATAATCACAGTATAAGGTTCACTAGGAAAGAGGTTTCCCTGCAACTCTTTAAAATCAGCACAACTGCAAAAAGACCACACCTGCCAGGCCAACGGGTCAATTTGTTGCACCGTTTTCTTCATCTGGATCTGGCCAGGTGGATGCCATCTCGGACTTGTGACCTGCTAAACTTT
Source organism: Lerista edwardsae (assembly GCA_029204185.1). Classification (NCBI taxonomy): domain Eukaryota; kingdom Metazoa; phylum Chordata; class Lepidosauria; order Squamata; family Scincidae; genus Lerista; species Lerista edwardsae. The sequence goes on along the minus strand of JAJKFI010000137.1, from coordinate 2,853,827 downwards.
ATTACAGTATGCTATTCTTATAATACAGGTCAAGTGATCCAAGACTCTCTCACGATGCACGGCAATATCCGTGACATAATTTCTCAACTTCATGAAGTTAATGAACACGGTTCCTTATAACCCAGAGGCGTAACTAGGGTATGGCAGCAGGGGGCACAAGCCCTGGGGCTCCATAAGGTGGGGGCGCCGTTGGCATGGCGCCCCGCCCCCCACCCATAAATTTGCGACTCCCCTGTGCCCCGAGCCGGGAGGCGCGCCGTCATCTCCCCTCCCAGCCTGATGCTCAAGTACTTAAAGTGCCCGAGCGGCAGCCCCGGGGAACGAAGCCACCACCGTGCCCCCCAGCTCTGCAAACCGTGGGGGTGCCTTAAAGTGGCCTTAAAGTTGCCGGTTTTTCCTGGCTACCACGGCGCTGGCACTTTAAGGCCACTTTAAGGCGCCCTGTCGCCCTCAATTATGTGGTTGGTGCCGCCTCCTCTCCCCACCCCTTGCAGCCTCCTCCTCCTGTCTCCCCCCTCCTCTGAGGCGCGAGTGGACCACTTGGAGTGGTAGAGGCTACTGTCGCTCGGGGAGCCGCCGCTGCCACCTCCTCAGTGCCTCACTCACCACCCAGCCGCCGCTTTTGCCCTGACGCCTCGCCTCCCTCCCCTTCCCCTGGGCCGCCCGGTATATGAGTTATTTATTTATAACCACGAGCCCGCCATGTCCACGACGGCCCGGAGGCGCCTCATGCAGGATTTCAAGAGGTAAGGCGGGATGGGACGGCCGGCAGAGCTGGCTGCATTTCCCTGGCTGGGTCTGGGTTTGTTTTGTGTGTGTGTGTGTGTTTATGTCTGTTTGTGTGTGTGTGTGTGATGGCTCTGCAGACACATGGCAGCAGAAGCCACACCCCACAACATCATGACATCACAACATCGTGACGTCATGACGCTGCGTGCAGGGGGAGCGCAATTTCATTGCGTGCCACAGTCGCAATTTTGTCTAGATACGCCCCTGTTATAACCATGTTGTCAGAGCTGTAGCAAGTATAGTATACAACGTGGTGTACAAATCAGTACATAAAAGCCAGTGTACACTATTACAGCATGAACGATCAAAGATAGGCACTGTGCTCCCAAGAAGAACAAGAGGATGCAAAGCCTACCACCCACACAAAGTGCTCTCATTCTTAACATTCTAATTCTCAACACACGGGTAGAAGGTAGCTACTTAGTACTACTTAGAAGGTACTACTTAGTAGTAGGCTACTTCAGAATACTGGGTGCAAGGGAGTGGCAACCGGATCCAAGCATCTTGTTGTCTCATGCCTCCCTGGGGCACCTGGTGGGCCACTGTGAGATACAGGAAGCTGGACTAGATGGGCCTTTGGCCTGATCCAGCAGGGCTCTTCTTATTTAGCTATCAAGCCAGCAGCTGGCTAACAAAGCTTGGTATCGCAGCAGAATGTCCCAACGCCTGAAGACTTCAACTGCACAAAAATCTTGTACATTTGGCAACGATGCTACCAGAAGCAGAAAACGTTGCATGGAACTGATCAAGTGCAACAGTTAAGGATGAACCACTGCACTGAAAGAAATGCTTTTGTATAAGTGCTCAACTTGACTGAACAGCTCTTTGCAACTGCAATGGAAAATATTAACACAGAATATGATCATCATCTATGTTGCCATTGCCAAAAAGAAAACAAAATTTATGCCCTGATATGTAAATTCCCATCTCTGTGTTCAATGTCACAAGTGGGCTGGTAAATTACATTGGATTGGATTTTATTGGCCAAGTATGTAACCATACCTGGAATTTGGTGCGGCTACCAGCAACATACAAACAATGCTACATACACACACAATAAACAATAAATACACAAAACAAATAAGGGCACTATTCAGAATGAAACACTGCCTCAGCCTCCGAGTCACCTCAGCATAAATTACAAGTTCAACAGTTTGTAAAAAACAAATGCCTCCTCCTTTCAATTCCAGATGTATCCAACGCACTGCCCTGAACAGACTCATTAAATCAGGTTTCCATTAAATTATGATGGATTATTATAACCTGTTTGAAGTAGTCGTGTACAGATTATTTTCCTCCAAAATGTATGTATTGCCACTACTTAAAGATATAGGCACTTGTGTATTTGGTGGAGATTTTGAATGCCAAAACGTATTTTCTGGGAATGAGGTTGCCATGTTTGGACACCTCCACATAATATGTTGTACCTAAGACATTACATCATATGTAATGGTAGTCATAAGTGACAAAACCAGATCATTTTTTTTTAAACTATTTACGAACTAGAATTAAAGCTTTCTGTTTTCTCACCAATTCTCGGTGGTGGTTGGGGACAGGGAGAAGTCCTATCTTGCCAGGGGTGAGAACAGGACAAGAACACTGTGGGAAATAATTTTGGTCCCAGTAGAAAACTCCTAGCTAATATTTCCAACAGTTCTTTTTTGTACGAGAGCAAGAGGAAAATCGGCCGGGAGACAAATATAAACAGGGGACACACACAGCTTTTTGCTTACGGAGGGGAAGGTCAGGTCACGTCACGTATGGAGAAACCATTAAACTGCAAAGCTAGATAAGAGATCAGGGATCACACCCAGGATAGTTAACGCTCACTTGCAAGAGAGCTGTAGTGGCCAAAGTAGGAGACTGAATTAAGATCCTGGTTAAAATCTTGCCTTTGGCAAAAATTCCCTAGCCACAATTTCCCCCAACAAGGGCAAGTCATGAGGCATCTATTATCAGTACTCTGACGTGGGCACTGTGTCCCTGCAATCTTCTGAATACAATTCAATACAGTCCTGAACAGCTTGGACACACAGAAGCCGTCTCCTCCCAGGATTCCCATCAGAATCTCAGATCAGATGAGAGCTGCTGCCTCTTAAATGATACCATCTGTGTGAGATTCACACAGCAAGAGAGCAGAGAGAGGTTCTGGTGACCGCACCCCCCACTCCACCCTCCTGCTGGAGACCTGCCAAGAATCCAAGCCTCAATGTTTTTGGGAAGTGCTGCAAGGGCCAACCTGTTGGTTCAGCTTTCAAGGGTTAGTGTGCAAACTGCAGAGAACTGATTTTTTTGAAGTTAACCTAGAAAGAGCTCTACTGGATCAAGCCACCAATACCCTCAATACAAACATCCTCCAACAGTAGGCGACCAGATGCCTCCAGAAAGTCCACAAGCAACAACCTGCAGTCACTTCCCAGCAACTCCGTGGCACCAGGCATTTTAACGATGTGCAGTTTTATTCTATGCCCCTGTAGGACTGTTATCTGCCCCCAGACTTCAGAACAGGGGGAGACAATAATCCAACGTGAACTGAAGGGGTAATCAATTGTATTCATTAACAAGATTACTTGCATCTTAAAAGGAATCTCCTGTTGGCTGCCTTGAAATTGGGAGTAGAAGAAAAATCTCCCCCATGATGTAATAGTTTACTTACAGTGGCTCACTTCCTGCCTCTAGACAGAAATAGGTCAGCCAAGAGTACTCCATTTTCATTTTAAAAGCAAAAAGATTTATTATGACAAAGCTTAAGCTGCAGATTTCAATTACAAACTTCTATTTAATTGAACAGTATTTATTTATTCGATTAAATTCCTTTTTGGAATGGGCGTGAGTGAGTGAAGGAAGCAAGTGCAAAACTAATGCCGACAGTTATGAGGAGACACCAAGTGCAGAATTAGGCAGAAAAATGAGCAGCTCAGCATTAACTGAGCAAAACTCCAAAGGAGGCCTTTTACTGATAACCACCATCTTGGGCAGAAAGGAGGCAAATCTAGATAAACTTCCAGTGATTTTTCAGTGACTTGCAATAGATCCAGAAGGATTTCTGACAAATTTAACACCACAACAAACAAGGTTCCCAGTTAAGACAAGTTCCTTGAGTAACTCCGTTCAGATGGGTAACCATATCAGACTGGTGCAGCAAAAAAAAAAAAAAAATCCCCCTAAGGGTCTTGTATCACCTTAAGTAGAAACATGGAAGCAGAGGTTTTCAAGGAATATTGTTCATCAAATGCATGAAGGGTTGTTGTCCTGAATTAGCAGGAATGTGTGTGTGTTCATTTGCATGGACGCATACGCATACACATGCGCGCACGCAGGGAACATATAGGGTCACAGGCCTAAAGCATAGACTAGTCAGGAACCCTTGAAGTGGAAGAGATACGTACAGTGAAAATTTACAACAGCAGTGATGGTAGATGATGCAATCTCCCTGGCAAACTTACAAACATATTGAGATGCCACAAATTGAGAAACCATCACTCTTATTTGAGCCTATGCAGAACTGTGAACAACAGGTCCAGATGGCTATGGAACGCAAGGGAGGCACAGCAGGCAACTATTCTTCCTTGAAGCTGACAATACCTTGAAGCTGACAATGCCTGTGACAATACCTTCCCAGCTAACCAATGTTTTTTTTTTTAAGAAACTATGTTAAATGATTTAAGATATAACTATAACTTAGGGATTTTTATAACCTCAGAGCCACTGATGAACAAGCAGCCCCTTGTCCTCTTCCTCATCTCAGACCTACGTGCATACCTTGCAACCAAGAGGCTTCCTGTTGACTGCCAGGACTGGTCATGAATAAATGGGGGAGCTCAGAAGCAACGACACAGCAACCCCAAACATGTGCCCAGCATCTGACAGGCATTCTGCTGCATCTGTCAACAGACAACTATTCTAGGTTCAGAATCCTCAGGTTGTGGTGCTGCACAAGGCATTTGGAACGAGAAGAACCACGACAGACTAAGAGGCCAGTCCTATCCAACTTTCCAGCACTGATGCCACATGTGTTCCCTTACTTCAGGGCTGCATCAGCACTGGAAAGCTGAACAGGACTGGGCCCTAAGTCATCTCATTAAGAGGCAGGTGCTTCAGGTAAGAGTGACTGCAGCTGGCTGCTTGTCACACCGAGAGGCATCACTAGGCCCCAGAAGCAGCGGATACTCACTGAAGGTCTTGCAGATGTCAGACACTGCTTTGAAGACTCGGTCAGAGAAGTTCACTTTCACCTTCACGTACTTCATGTTGGGAAGCTGGAGTCTGAGCAGCTTGTGCTGGGGTGTGAACTGCAGCTTGGCGTCTGCCTGTATTCCGTATTTATCCAAGGTCCAGTGAGTCTTGAGGAGCCAGGTTCTCTTCTTTTCCCACCACAGAGCATGGTCAGACCAATCTTTCTTGACATCTAGGACAGCAAGAATAAAAAGTCAAACAGGACAGGACAAGAATGACTTCAAACTAGCCAATTAAAAAAAAAAACCCATTATACAATTACCACTGTTTTGCTGGGATAAATTCTCTAGCAAAGTATTTATGCTTCTTGCAAACACCTAGAATGGTAGGTTTTTATTCTGCAATTACCTCAAAGTGGCCAATGATAAGAACTAACTATAGAGGAAGTGAAGATTCCTATATGCCAGAAATCATAGGAAGCCGCCTTTTACTAAATGAGATCATAGGTCCATGATCACAGACTGGAAATGCACCGGTCTAAGGGGGTGCACGTGTCCCTTGGCATTGGGACTATTGCTGTAGCACTGGCCAATCAAATGCAAGCAGCACTCTCCAAGGCCCTACAGAATTCAGTTGTGGAGCACAAGAGAACTGCCCTGGAATGGACTGGAAATGACACTATAAGGCAGTATAAGCATGTTTACCATGTTTCCAAAGGAGCACCAAAGGAAACGCTGGACACAAGACTCTGCTTTCATTAGGAGAACAGAAAAGCATGGCTGCAGAGAAATGCCTGAAATCATGTGAGCAGGGCCTGCTGATGGCAAAGATTCGAACTGGTGTTGATTCCCTCCAAGGATAAGCTAGGCCAGAATTGTGCCAGTTTCCTCAGTGGGCATCACTTGAACAGGTCACAGAATTAAGGCTCTATTGCTGCGGGTTTTGGATCACTTTTCTGAGCTACTCATTGCCCAGGAGCAGCGGCAGAAGACCCTGCCCAGCTCCACTGGAGGCAGAGGCCGAAGGAAGAACTCTTCTCCCCATCTACAAAGCACAGGAAATGGCTTTAAGCTGCCGTGGTGACCACTCGCTATCACAGCAATACAAAATCAAGGTCTAATTTTAACACTGGGCCACCCAACAAGAAGCATTCCAAGAGCTGTCTGAGAAACCCACAATTTCGCTGAAAAACCTGAAATTGGCAGGCAGGAAAAATGAAAGGGCATTGCTGAAGTAATCATTTAGGGAGAAAGAAAAGTAAACTCTGCTTGTGCTGTACAGCCAGTAAGCAGGAGCCGCAACCAACGTTTTCTAGAACATTATAGTATCCAATCAAACAAAACCAAATATAGAAAAGCATGCAGCTTGCAACCAGGCTGGGCCTTCAGAAATCACAAGCAAAAACTCTGGCACAAACTCTACACTACTTTGAAAATACCAAGTGAGGGCAGGAAATGAACTTGGCACTGAAAACAGAAGCATCCTGCATCCCCAGCACTTCTGCTGGTTTAGGGTTAGAGCGATGCGGCAGATTCTACACCACAACAGCCATTGTTTTTGCCAACCTCAAGAGTAACTCAGGCCAAATTAATACCTTTGCACACACAAGATAATGAGTTTACAGCACACCGTCTTATACACGTATACTGGCTTACTCCCAGGAAGTGGTGCATAAGAGTGCAGCCTAAAAGTCAGCCTGGCTCCTAAGGGACTCTTCCCTCGTTGTACGTAAAGAACCATCTTTTTGCCTCTCAAAGCCACCCCTCTGCCGGAGACTTGGTCTAGAGAGCTCTGCCCTGCTGCCTCAATGCTGCTCGGCGAGGGGAAAGAGTTACGCAGCATCTGCTTCTTCCTTCTCTCCATCAGCCAGACTTCTTCGGTCACTGTTGAGACAGAGCCCTTCGTCCGACATCCTCCCATTACAACCCCACCACTGGCACTAGCTAAAGGCTTTGCACAGGAGCCTGCCTTACAGCCATATGAGGCCCTGCCCCCTTTCCAGCCCAGGACCCACCCACCCACCCCCACCGTTTTTGCTGCCTTGGAAGAGGTGCAAATAGCCACAGGACCTGACTGGGGCTGACTCAGTGGCTGACCTTCCGGGCAGGCTTGGTGGACACAAATCTGGGGGCAATAGTGCAACTCAAGACCAAATGAATCCTTACAGCCAGCCTCACAGGTTTTTAGCCTGCTGTGCTTGATCCATATTTTCTAGGTCCACCATTTTCAACCATCGTAAGACTTGGGTCCACTATGGTCCAGGAAGGTTGGGAGGAGATTGCAGGATTGCATGTTCCTCTTTGAGCCCCCCCCTTCCCTACATAGACATAATTTCCCATATTATCCCTGCACCAGCACAGGCCATGGTTAACTCTAATCATGCCATGGTTAACACAAGCCATGGTTAACACAGGCCATGGTTAACACTAACACTAACCAGAATGAACTCTGAAGTTAAACTCAGCTTGCAGTAAGAGAAGGGTAAATGTACATTGAAGGAGGAAAAGCACACACGCCCATGACCAGCTCCTGACTTTTTAACCACAATTAAGAGATCAGCAATGTTCTATTTGCGCTCCTGAATTCAGACTGTTTCAGACATAGAGTTAACTCAAGCAAGACTTAATATTTCAGTTTACACACTAATATGTACACACTAATAATATTGTAGTACACAAACTAATACTCTAGCAGCTGATAATAAAGGGAGGGGAATGATCAAGCTTGGAAGCAGACCTACAAGGTTAAGCATTAAGCAGGGAAGTAAAGGAGAATTTGTTCAGAAGGATGATATTTAGAGTGGCCTTTTAGAGAAACATTCTACTGCCATTCAGCAAATGAACATTTGATGGTAGTGTTCTCTATCACAGTGATAATGACAGAACCTACAATTCTAGCACTACAACCACAGAACTAAGAGTTACAGAGTATGAATTTCACATCCAGCACTCCTTCACCAGGGCACAAGCCTTTAATTTCAGCAAACTGAGATGAATAAATTGAAAATACACAGGAATTACTACATATCAAATTTAAGTTGATTTTCCAGAAAGAAGGTATAAATTTGCAATAATCGTAATTAAGGGTGTAATCAGCGGTGGCATCCGGGCGGAACGGGCCGGTATGGCGTTCCACTTGTTCTGCGGACGGGCCCGGGCCGCGCCGCCTCTCCCGAGGACGGGCGAGCTATTCCTGGGCCTGCCCGCCCTCCCGTGCGTCCGAATCACTCTGAAACGGAGCGATTCCAGGCGCAGGGAGGCGTGGCTGGCCTCCGCCATAGGGGCGGAGGGCTGCCAATCATCCAGGCATTCCAGTTCCTGGCGCGCCCGGATGACATCACTGGGTGTAACCCTTTAAGCATGGCTCCCATGGAGATCCACCAAAAATTAGAAGGGGTTGAATGGAAATAATAAATCCATCCAACGCTACATTTTTAAATACATCCTTTAACTTCTGATTATAGTAAAACTAAAAAGGAATTATTCCACCCCAGCCCCCTGCATCCAAGGCTGCAGTAGCTCAGACATTTAGAAGGCCTGGTTTCAAGCTGTGAGAATTACAAGAAGAAAACTCAATATACCCAAGTTCAGTATAGTACGGGTTTGTGGAGTTGGGGGTGGCAGCAGAGAAAGACCTCTTAAGCCATTAGGTGCTGGACATCCAACATTTCCTGGTTTGTAGTACAGTTGTCTGTACATCTGTAACAGGAAGCTGCAGAAGGCATTAGCCCTGAAACAGGAAGCCAGCATTTTACTTTTTGTCTTGTTTTTCCTCTTTAGTGCACAGGTATTATTGAACTGTCACTGGGTGCAGTGGCCATCTGTTCATAGCCTCTACATCTATCATGCCCTCTCCTAGAAAAGAAGGTGGCACCCTGCCAGCCAGCAAGGCAGCCACACAGGGCTACATCTACATACAGGCTGGAAGCCAATTTGTTTCATTTTTTTAAAAAAAAACAAAAAATCAAAAGCAAGCAGGCTCAGGGTGGCCTGAGTACTATGCCCCCTGCAGAAGCCCAGCAACATGTAGGAAGAGCTATGCTACAAGCCCATAGTGAGCTAGTGGTCATTTGCTCTCCATTCTTTAGCTTGAACCGTAATGAAGAAAATTTGAGTTGGAAATGTCTGCTGTGAGATGTATATGGCCCAAACAATATACATCTGACCTCCCCTTTAAGGTGTTAGACACCCTGCCATCTTTGCAATGGAACGGATCATGGAAATAGCAGGAGGGGTGGATGGGAAGAAAATGGATGATTTGATTGCTTAAATGGGATTTGACAAGGCGACTGAAGGCTAGCTTTTTCTTCCTCTTTTTCAGAAAAACAAACTCTTTCACAAAGAGTGGATTCACAAGACTCCGGGCTCCAATTATCAAAGGGTCCTTTGGCTTGGGATGGGAACACTTGTATTTTAGCTGCTTTCCCTCTAGTGAATCAGATTCAAGAGCCTTGGAGAACTGGATGGTGGCCAGAAACACTTTCTACAGACGATCGAATGAGGAAGTGGAGGCCATCACCCCCTCAAATACCAGATGTCTTAACCATCATTCGTGCCTCTGTAAGACTCCAGTAATGCGAACGACTGTACATGAAAGCTTCAAGTTGATGAAAAATGGGATAGGAGGCGCATGTGGGAAGAACATGTCACACCCATAAGAACGTGAGACAAACCTGACAGGTTAAAGGCCCATCTAGTCCAGCTTCCTGTAGCTTACAGTCACCCACCAGAGGCCTCGGGGAGCACACAAGAGGCCACACATCCTGTGGCCTCTCCCTTGCACCTGACATTCAGAGGCAGCTAAAACCAGGAGGCTGCACTTACCCATCACGGCCTGTAGCCTGTGATGGACTTTCCCTCCAGAAATCTGTCCAATCACCTTTTAAAGGCACCAAGGCCAGGCACCACCTAATCCAAATCCTTGAGAGACCAACCCCACTTCTTTCGTTGTTCTCTCTCTTGTGAAAACTGCCCGTGCTCTCTGCCTCTGGTTCCTTAGCCAGTTACAAATTCAGAAAAAAAGATAAATCTTATTCCGTGACTGCTAAGTTTACTCAAGAACCTTTGGCAAGGGATCCTCAATCAGCTCCCAGCACATTTCACAGAGCCAAACTAGATAAGTTGTTAAAACAATTGAAGGATTTCTTCTTTTAGCTTAAAATAGCTACTGCATGGGGAGGGGGAATCCAAATCAGAATCATGGTGTGGAGATGGGGGTTATTTACTGCTTTACACAGTTTTCCTGCTGAAAAATCCCCTCCTAACACTTCTTGGGAAGAAAGCTATAGCGAACCTAGACAACTTAATAAAAAGCTGAGACATCACCCTGCCAACAAAGGTTCACCTAGTCAAAGCTATGGTTTTCCCAGTAGCAATGTATGGATGTGAGAGCTGGACCATAAGAAAGGCAGAGCGCCGAAGAATAGATGCTTTTGAATTATAGTGTTGGAGAAGACTCTTGAGAGTCCCCTGGACTGCAAGGAGATCCAACTGGGCAATCCTCCAGGAAGTCAAGCCTGATTGCTCCCTGGAAGGATAAATCCTGAAGCTGAAGCTCAAGTACTTTGGCCACCTCATGAGAAGAGAGGATTCCTTAGAAAAGACCCTCATGCAGGGAAAGATTGAAGGCAAAAGGAGGAGGGGGCGGCAGAGGATGAGATGGTTAGAGAGTGTCACCGAAGCGATGAACAGGAAATTGGGCGAACTCCGGAAGCTAGTGGAGGACAGGGAGGCCTGGCGTGCTGCGGTCCACGGGGTCGCAAAGAGTCGGATATGACTTAGCGACTGAACAACAACATGCATTGACATGTTAGGAGGGGGCATCATGTTTAGGGGGTGTAACTTTATCAGGAAAACTGCAGTGAAGCATTAAATACCTACACACCATGGCTTTGATTTCCATCAGGGTCCCCCATGCAGCTACCATTTAAAAAAAAATAAAACCTACAGTAGACATTAAATGTATTGAACTGTCTGGTTTTCTGTCTTATTATAAAGGAAACTACAAACTCTTCTAAACAAGCATTAATTTGAAGCCAGCAAATTAATCTGTGCTGTTCTCTTGGAAGTAAATAAAACTAAATGCAAATGAATTGATGAGACAATAGATATAAGTGGGAATTCTCTTCCCTTACCAGAGCCAATATCCTTCATGCAATTTAGTTCAGCTTCAGAATACTCCAGAACAGTGGTTCTCAAACCTTTTACACAGGGACCCGCTTTTTAGAATGGCACTTGTATTGGGACCCACCAGAAGTGATGTCATAGCCAGAAGTGATAATCAAATAAGAAGTGCCATCATTGTGACATAATAAAATTACTCTTGGAATGCAAATTGACTCTCTGGGGCTGCAGCAATTGCACAACCATGAGACATCCCTAACAGAAAGCAAGATAAGAACAAAATATTATGTAAAAGCACTGAATTAAGTAACAATTTTTTTAAAAAAACCCTCACTTGAAAATTCAAAGTGTGAACACTCACAAAAGGAATATAGCAAGAGGAAGGTCTGACGCTTCCAAGATGGCTGCTCTCAGCGTTCCACGACCCTCCTGATATCAGATTACAACCCACCAAGTGGGTCCTGACCCACAGTTTGAGAAACACTACTCCAGAATACCCTGAAATTAGATTAGAAGTTGTGAATAGAAGCCTAGTGGTGAAGATAGCATTTAAGATACGCAAAGAAACTGCTTAAGGCAAAAGGGAAAACTGCATCCTTTCATAGACTGTTTCCCTAAATTTTACAGACACAGAGTACAGACACTAAAATCAGAACGCTTCCAACCGTGGGATGCTGCAGATGGAGAGTTAATTATGCCTGGATATGGAAAACCCAGCTTCAAAATCCTGCCTTGCACTGGGCTTGCTTGGAAGCTGCTTGGAATTCTCTCCCTGAGTGGTGAATGGCCTTGCCCACCCCCTCTTCTTTGGCTGGATGAGGAGGAAGTGACAGCTGCTTCCCCCCTTTCCATCAGCAGCACAGTATAAAAAAAATGAAATAAGCCGCACTCCTGGGTGTGTAGAGCAGTGGCGGCACTTGTACACAGACGGTCATCCTCAAGGAGCAGTCAAGCATCAGCCAGATGAAGACTGCCTCTGCTAGTGAAGATGCCAGAAGCACGCAGATCCAATTGTTCAATTCGAGCTGGATGGACTATTCTTCAGGCTACTCCAAAGAGGCTATCCCTACTTTCAAAAGAAATCCACAGTGTTCGAAGCAAATCTAATTCTGTCATCAGTTCTCATAACAACCTATCCTGGCTGCCAAGACCTAGGATTATCATCCTGCCTCCTGACATCAAAACGAAAGGGCACATTTAACCAGTGCTATTTAAAAGTGACCTTGCGTAGGGAAAAAAAATACAGCTTGTACTAAGTTTTTGCAAAGGAATGCTTGTTGCTCAAGAGTCAAATGCTAGCGGCCTTGTGTCAAATCCTGCCAGCTGAGTAATGAGTGCCAAACTGTGTATGTCACTTCCTGTCTGGAAAGTTTATGGACACTTTACACGTCCAAGTCATTTCTTGCATTTAAAGCCTGCTTGCTACTGCAACCTACTTGCGCCCCCTCTTCAAAAGTGACAAGCCAGGATCCCAAAAGGAACTACCAAAGGGTTGCTCTTCCACTAGTGCAGATGTGAAATCAGAAAAGTGAGCCACTAACAAAGCACAAGATCTGAAACTTCATTTTGACCAGGCTGCATTTGCCTATCTTGATGTTAGACTACTTGATGGTAAATTTATCCACTGCAGTCAGGTACAGCAGTAGAAGCAGCCTACTAGACTGCTATGACAAGCACAGACGTTTATAAACCGCTTTCTTATATTGCAAACAGCGTTGTGCTATAAGAACCTAAGAAAAACCTTGCTAATCAGGCCAAGGGCCCATCTAGTTCAGCTTCTTGCATCTCACAGTGGCCCACCAGATGCCTCAGAGAACACATAAGATGCCTGCATCGTGTTGCCATTCCCTTGCACCTGGCATTCTGTGGTAAAACTCTGAGCTAAATATGAGGTAAATAAAACAGAATTTGCTGTCTTGTCTATGGGGAGGGAGCTATAATAAAATTTGCAACTGGATCTGGGCCTTAAGAACATCACCCCTTCTGGATCAGGCCAAGGGCCCATCAAGTTCAGCTTCTTGCATCCAGGGAGCACACAAGGCAACAAGATGCCTGCATCCTGTTGCCACTCCATTGCGCCTGGCAATCTGAGGTAAATTTCCGAGGTTATGTTTGACAGCTCTGATCTAGACTAGGAGATTATGGCTATTATTTCTGTTAACATGTGAATAATGCAGATATTGTTACCTTGCATATTTGGTCCATATGGTAGACCACGAGATGACCTCTTTTGTGAGGTTAAGAAGAACCCTGCTGGATCCGGCCAAAGGCCCACCTAGTCCAGCTTCCTGTATCTCACAGTGGCCCACCAGGTGCCCCAGGGAGCACCCAAGACAACCAGATACTTGTATCTTGCGGCCACTCCCCTGCATCTGGCATTCTAAGGTAGCCTATCACCCTAGCACCAACTCTAAGAAAGACACCAGGCTGAGGCTGGGGTTTAACTTTATTAAATACAAGTGTAAATCATGAAACCTACTGAACACCCATCCCTCCCTACATGCTTAAACACACTGCTCATTTGAAGACTTTTTACAAACAATATTTACCTTCTTGTTGCCTCCCTCAGCCAGATAATCACTTCAATGAACAGTTACACGTGCAACCTCATGGGCACATTACAGCAGGAATTTGTTTCCTATTCCACATTGTATATTACACATTCAGGAGAGTTTTCAAATGTGTTGCAATGCAATGAGAAAGGTGGAAGGAAAAAAGAGAGGGATTTGAGACAGTGTGAAAAAAAATTCCAAGCATGTCAAATCTTCGTGCATCTTTGGATTCAAGCTAGAGATTCAAAATTAAAAGGGGGGGAAGGTGGAGTTATGAAAAGGTAACAGAAGAAAGGGGGGGAATAGCCAGTATAATTCTCTACTGAAAATCTGCAACAGTGTTCAATGGAAGTCCTGCAATGCTGACAATTCAGACCTCACTGTTTTTATTTCATCAAAAGAAGGCTCATTATTGATTTAACTCAATGAAGGATTGCAAGCACACCACCATTACAGTAAAACCTCAAGTGCAACCCAAACTGGTAAATCAATAACATTGCACTGTCTTGGTGTTTTATTCATAAATAAGGCTTCCACGAAAAGAGAATAGGGAAAAAGAAACCCGTGATTAAAGGACTGGCCTGAATGTCACCAAGTTTCTTTCTAGAAGTAAAGCTTCAGATTTGAGTATCTCACATGAAAATAGCAACAAAAATTCTGTTTTGAAGGAACAGATTTTCTATTGTTTGTCAGATTTTAGCTGAATGAAAACCACCTGAAAAGATCAGTCACGAGATAGAAACATACTTTCAGCATATCCATGACTATGAACAATATGAAACATCTACCAGTATAATAGAAAAAAGATCAAGCCACAATTGTCCCCACACACCCCCCCAAGTGTTTTTAAACCTGCTTCTCCAACTCCAACTATTTAATTATGAAATCTAAGGGTCCATGCAGCCCCAAGGAAGGGAACAAATGTTCCTTTACCTTGAGGGGGCTGCCATGACTGCCCCCCCCACAGTCATGAGACACCCCCCCCCCATGAGACTGCACACGCCTCATTGGCATAGCTGCATCAGCACTGGAAAGTTGTATAGGACCAGGCCCTCAGTGTATCTGCACCAGCCTGTGACAAGTAGAGATTATCACACATCATTCATGCTACCACAATCAATAGGGTGAATTCACGAAGGGCTACCTTAGAAATGGTCTTATGTGGCTTCTAGCCATGACTTTAAACAGGTAAGAAAAGTCTCCCATTTCCACTTATTTATACAGTAGGACCAGTTGTCAAAAACTTGGTCTGACAAGATCCTGAATCCTTGAACCCAAACGCCAAACATCGAAGCAAGACGTTCTGACAAATCTAACAGCTCAGCAGCGAACCACAGCTGTGGTCATTCCAACAATAGCTGTTGTGGCAGACTCAGTTAAAAATCTTGTAACCAGTGGCTAAAGTAATCTTCCTTCGAAGGTGAAAAGGGGGAGACCAAAAGGTGCCTTAACCATTACAAAGAATGATTCCTAGACAACTAAAAAAACTCTTCACATATCATTTCAGTGACCAATCTGCAGCCTATTCCTGTTTGGCCACACTTGGAAACCAATTACAGGCTCTTCCTACCCAAGTCTCACACTTGCAGAACCTTTGGCCATGTCCCAGATCCTTTTAAAGGGTGGGCTGTGTTGCATCTGCATTGGCCCCTAAACCGTTGGAAACCTTCTTGAGAATCAGTGATGACAACATGTGAATAAGCTACTGGACAGAAGCTCTGCCATGTGCTTAGGACTGCCACTCAACATTCTTAGAAGCTACGAATGGGCAAAGAAGGAAGGACTGCTACAGTGTTGTGACTTTCTTCGGTGTAACTACAGCAGTAGATCCCTACAGGCAGGTCCACAGGAACATGGGAGGTGGTCCCCGAGCTGGCAGGTCCCAACGGTCGGCAGACAAGCAGAGCACCAGGCACGTCACTTTGCGTGGACACTTCCGCCCTCCCTTGGCTCTGACTGGCCCAAAATCGGGCCAATCTGGGAGCCGTTGGTGATGGCGCTATGTCATTGCGCCATCACCACATCCTCCTGCAGCTTCACACCTGGTGGTCCACAATGGACTCCAGAGCTGTTGCAGTGGTCCACCGTCTCCCAAAGGCCAAGAACCACTAAAAAAAGAAGTAGACTGGTAAATTGGAGAAATCAGCAATGCTGGGCTGTTTAGAGAATTAAGTGAAAAAAACCCATATACAGAATACTTCTACGGCAAACAAATTTGGGATCCCAAGACTTTTCAGAATGACAACTTGATAAACAGGATGGAAGCAAGGACAACTCAGAGAACACAGCCTTTTCGCATTCTCATTTGCAGTCATTTCCTTTTAAAGGTCAGTTTAATTTTTAAAACACAGATGTCTTGAGCCAATATTATGTGTAACTGTCAAGCTTCAGGACGTGCTTACTTGTACGAAGGCCTGAGAATTAAGATAGCTGGGTACATTTTATAGCTGAGCCTACATCCAGGAAACCAAGTTATAAAACTTCACTGTTTTAGTTTGCTCTGCAGAGGGGTCTGCCCCAACACAGCCTAGTACACTATACCACACATTACTGAACTAGACAGATAATATAAAAATTATACAGAACAGATGTGACCCAAAGCAAACAGCAAGGCCAAAAACATCCCTGGACAGATTTTCCCAGCTACTGTCTGGTGCAGAGAAAGTACTCCGTGTCTTAATGTCTGGAATGCAAGTTGCAGATCGCAGATGCTCTGTACTCTGAGTTTATACAAGGAGAGGGACAATATCAGCACTGCGTCACCCATGCGCCACATCATGCTCCTATGAAAGGAGATTTGAGGAATTCTCACTCTGCTTCCTCAGAATAGGGGAGACAACTGGCATCTGAGGGATTCCTAAACAGGTCTTCCAGCTAAAAGCGCTCAACAAGTGAAGCAGCTCCTTCCAATTCCTGCAGGACAGAACTTGCCTTTTCAGAGCTGTTAAATCCATTTCTCAGTCCTTGGATGACCAGGCCTGAAACTGGTGCAGAGTCAAGCAAAACACAAACCAACCAGCTCGTGGCAAAAAATCTCAACTGGCACATATTGAATTATGCTCCTAGTTTCCTGTCTAATTCTACAGTAATTATAACACCTAGCCCTTGCGCAGCTCTTTTCTGTGTGTGCAAATAACACGAATTATCTTGATGCAACTCTCACCAAAAAAACCTATAAGGGCGCAATCCTAACCTGGAATTAGCTTGGCACGAGTCCCTTGTGCCAGCCCACGAGTGTTGCAAATGCAATGTAAAGCACATTTGGACTACTCTCAGAGTCACATGTCTGTGTGCCAGCCTCCCTGACTCAGAGAGTGTTGCAAACACGCTTCATAGCACATTTGCATCACACCTAGGCCGGCACAAGGTACTTCTGTTGGCCTAACTCCAGGTTAGGATTGCACCCTAAAGGTAACTACTATTCTCATATTGCAGCTGGGGAGACAAACTGGAGGGGGAGTGAGGCTTCACTAAGGCAGAGGCAAAATTCCAGCCAGGGAAATCCTGACTGGCAGCTCAGTGTCACAGTCGCTGCTCTACACGGGCTCCTCAATGCAACAAGAGATGTCAGAGGCCAGAAGACGCTGCCTTACAGAACTGTGTTGTAATTTGGCTCACAATTGAAATGCATACATTCCAAGTTGAGAAGCAGCAAATAAATCTAAAATAAATACCTGTCTTTAGTGCAGAGATTCTAGAGTGCTTATTCAGAGTATGGCGCACACTGTTGAAACTGACCAGGTTTAGTCAACATACACTGATCACTAGTTAGAACGCAATCCAAGATTCTGTTTTGAGTCATATAGCTGTGACAGCTATTGAAATAAATCCATGGTTACATGCGCAGCTATCCCATCTAAGGGGCTAGATGCAACTCTACCCAGCCCCACCCCCAAGAAGATACACTTTTGCACAATCTGCTTCTGGCACTTTATCAAGGCCACGCCCTTCAATGAGAAACGACTGGTGCATAATCCTTCTTATGGAATTTTTGCACAAAGGTGCCCCCAACACATTTAAATTTCAAGCAAGCTTTTATCCTGTTGAAGGCAATTAAATTCAGCCCATAGAGTGTCATAAACAGCTTGCTTTCTCTGCCAGATCCCATCCAGTACAGTACTTGAAAAAGTATATAGACAAACAACTTCCAGACAAACAACTTCCAGTGACACACACGACCAGCAGAAAACATTACTTATTCATTATGTAAGAGAGAAAGACATTTTCTCCATATCACTTGAAAAAGCTGAACAAGATTTTTTCTTTCAATGCCAAGGCCCAAGATCAGCTCCAGTCATTCCTTTCCTAAGACAAGCACAGAACTATGCTATTGGAACAGATTTTCTGCTGTCCCAAGGCTGTGTCAAACTGAAGAGCCCTTCATGCAAACACAAGCTTCCTTTTGAAGCAAGTATTTATATCTGCTTTTCCTTCCTTACACCAGAACCCAATACATAGCAGGAGATACACGACGACTTAAAAAAGAAAAAGAAAACCAAACTTACTAACTAGGACTTGTGTACACAGCAAGCCAACAAATCAGGTATTTACATAGTGGCAGAATCGTGCCGGGGAGATATGAATATTTTGTTTGAGTTAGTATACTAGCCAGCTTCAGATGTAGAAAACCACATCAGATTGCAAATCATATACAACTCAGCATTGTTAAGCCTCCACAAAAACCCTTTAGTGCTCAAGTACCCCCTGGTCCACAAGACACAGAACAGAATGAAACTGCCCAATATTGTACCGACAGGGAGGGGCCATAATTCAGTGGTGATGCATCTGTGCTACACATGGAAGATCCCTGGTTCAGCCCCCAGCACTCTTGGTCAGGCTGGACATCTAGAAGAGCTGTGGCAGTTATTCTTAGAAACCCCACCTTGTTCAAGAAGCAAATGAGGAGGAGGCTGAAAAGCACTGGTGAGTCAATCCCATATAAGATGCACCCAAGCTCAGGACCACTGACCTCCTCCACCTATGTAAGCTCAAGGACAAGAATACACCCAGCATCCCAGTTCCAAAGCAAGGTCTATTCAGCTCAGGCTTCCACAGAAGCACCACTTGCCATGCAGCAACTACCACAGATGGTTGGCATAATCACCTAAAATATTGATAACCCACCAGGAATGCACTTAAGGTAGCCAGCAGTCTATCAAAACAACAACTTAAAATGAAAAACTAAATAGAATTTAGCTAGCGATAACCTTTAAAGCTCTACATGGTTTGGAGCCTCCTGCCCATGAAGCTCAGGGCAGGAGGCTTTCTTGCACGGTCCTGCTAACCCCTGCTAACTGGGCAAGAGGCACTTTTTCAAGTGGTGTTCCTCCTATATTTAGCGAGGGGGGGGAGTAATTCACCCCCTCTTCCCCCCTGCACAGTGTCTTTCCTAGTGGCTGTGCCTGGTGGTGTTCTCCATTTGTTTAGATTGTGAGCTCTTTTGGGACAGGGAGCCTGTAAATCACTTTGTGAACTTTATGTTGTAAGTATAAATACTGTTGATTGTTTGGTCCACCATTCTCTGAAGTCCAGTTGCTGGTCACACACAAGAGGGCCTGCTCAGCTGCCATACAAATGTGGCATTACCATTGCACTTTGTGGCTCTCTCCCCTCCAGTCAGGATTTGCCAGAGGCTAAAGATGTGAGTTTTTCAATAGTAATTTTTTTGAGTTCATTTATCATTTTGGTGCTCTGTGTGATCTTACTTTAATTACTGTAAGTCTGCTGTATTTTACTGTGTTTTTGTATTAGCAATGTTTGGGTTGTGTGTTTTTCAATTGATATCATAAGCCAAGCTGAGTTACCTAAAGGAGAAAAATGTTTTTAACAATAGATTACTATGGCAATAGCCAAACACAGAAAAGCCAAAACACAGCAGAACGTATCAACACACGCACGCGCACAGAGAGAGAGAGAGAGAGAGGGAGAGAGAGAGAGAGAGAGCGCTCCCAAAAGCTAAAGAGAACGGGAACGCCTTCAGTCTCTGTCAGAACAGCAGTAACAATGAAGCTTGCCCTACATCCAGGGGCAGAGAGTTCCAGATGTGTACCACTGCAAAGAAGGCTCTCTCATGCTTCAAGACCAAGTGTGCTCTGCCAAAGGCAGGATATGAAAGGCCCTCTTGGATTATCTCAAGGGGTGGGTGGTTTCATGCAGGGGAATGTAGTCCTCCTCTGATCTCAAGCCATTTAGGAATTTAAGGGCAAAAACCTGGAATTGCATTCAGAAACAGACCAGCAACCAATGCAGATAAGACAGATAATTCCATCCTGGGGATAATTAAAAAAGGGGTTGAGAATGAAACAGCCAATTATATTATCCCATTGTTCAAATTGATGGTCGGGCCACATCTGGAGTACTATGTACAGTTCTGGTAGCCACACCTCTAAAAAGATATAGGGGAACTAGAGAAGGTGCAAAAGAGAGCGACCAAAATTATTACTGGGCTGGGGCACCCCCCCATATGAGGAAAGCCTACAGTGTTTGGGGCTCTTCAGCCTAGAAAAAAGGCACCTGAGGGGGGACTTAATTGAGACATACAAAATTATGCATGGGATGGATAAAGTGGATAGAGGGAGGTTATTTTCCCTCTCTCACGATACCAGAACCAGGGGACATCCACTGCCACAGATGGCCTAGATGCCTTTAAAAGGGGACTGGACAGATTTCTGGAGGAAAAGTCCATCGCGGACTACAGGCCATGATGGGTGGTGCAACCTCCTTACTTTAGAGGTAGGATACCTCGGAGTGCTGGATGCAGGGGAGTGGCAACGAGATGCACGCATCTAGTTGTCTCCTGTGCTCCCTGAGGCATCTGGTGGGCCGCTGCGAGATGCAGGAAGCTGGACTAGATGGGCCTTTGGCCTGATCCAGTGGGGCTCTTCTTATGTAACACAGGAGCATTCTGTACTGACTGACCAAAAACCCATATAATGTGCCATAAAGGTGGTGCCTCGGCATCCACGGTTCCTGGGAACCCTGCAGATGCCGAAACCCAGAAAGGATGAAATTCACAGGTCAGGCACCCAGACCTTCCAAATGCAATCGGAAGCTGAAAACCGGAAGTGATGTTTTAAAGCCTTTAGAAGCCTCCCTAGCACTCGGAATACCCTCCAGATGTGACTGGAGCTATGCTCTGGTCGGTTCAAAGGGAACTCAATGTGGGTTGGGGGACCCGCGTTGGGTCAAATTTGCAGGTTAAAAATCAGTGGATGATGAGTCTCGCTAATCCAAACACAATGTAACATTATACCAGTGTATGGACAACCTTAGTCAAGTCTGACTGACCCCGCAAAATATGCCACTGATGCATCGGCCTAAACTTGGCAAAAGCATCTCAGGTCACAGGCAACACCTGGGCACCCAGGTGCAGTAATTGGGCTGGGAGCATTCCCAAACTAGGAACCTGCTCCTTCAGAGGGAGGGCAAACCCCTCCAGGGTAATTCATAGCCCAAGCCATTAATCTCCCAACTAACAGCACCTCAGTCCCTCATCTAGGGACTGATGAGGTCCCCCTCTTCCAGCCCATTACCAACTCCAGAAAGCAATTGAAGTAGATTCTCAATAACTTAATAGACTCTCAAGAACCGAACAGAATTGGGATATTCAGTCAACTGTCATCTGCATACTGGAGACACCCTGCACAAAAACTCCCAAGGACTTCCTCCAGAAATTTCATGAGGACAGTAAACGCGTATGATTAATATTTATACACTGCTTTTCAAACAGCAACAAAAGAATCCAAAACTAATTTACACAGCAAAAGAGATGAAGATGATACCCTATCCCAGGGATGTCAAACTCCTTTCATGAAATAGGCCAAATTGCATTCATCATGCCTGCTGAGGGCTGAAATGACATAATTAAACAGGAAGTGACATCATTAAGCGGAAGATGGCCTGAAAGAAGCACTTTGTTCTTGCACAGAAACTCATCAGCTGCAAGTGACAGAAGAGAAAACGTGCAAATCTGGTTCATAATGTCAAAACATGGGAGAGCCCAATTATCAAGCTGGGACAGACCAATTATAACAGGGGCCAGATAAATTGCTGCAGGGGGGCACATTTGGCCTGTGGGCCTTATGTTTGAGATCCCCACACTATCCAATAGTGTTCACAATATAATTTAAAACAAACAGCTGTTGAAAGAAACACGGCGCTTAGATCAGGAGTTCTTAACCTGGGGCTGGCCCATGGACCTGTAGGGAGCCTATGAATGGGCTTTCAGAAGTCCATTAACAGGGTATAAAAAAATGCATGCATACGTTTGCGTACAGAATATTTCTGCAAAGGAAGTCCATAGCTTTTAGCAGGCTCTCAGAAGGATCTGTGACCAATAAAAGGTCAAGAACTGCTTGCTTAGATGCATAGATCCAATTGCTTCACCCCTCAAAATATAAATAAGACGCCTCTTTGCCCTGTTAGCTGAGGTATATGCAGACTGCAATGCAAGTACTGCCCGACTAAGCCAGAGTATCAACTCCCTCTGTGAAAAACAGATAAGGGCCTTGAGGGCACGGTTAAAACGTTAACTCGCCTGCCTGCCAACAAGCAACCGTTTCACAGCATGCCTGGAGCAGTAGGTCTGGTACACTGCTGAACTGGATGGAGTTGTTGGCTTGGTTATCTGCAAGGTTCTAACACGGCGATATTACGTGATGTTGTGGCCTAGGAGAACATAAGGGTGCTTGCCAAAGGGAGGCAGCCTCGTCTAATTTTGCCCTAGCCAATAGCAAGCCAGAATAGAAGTTGGCGAGAGGGAATGAACGTTTAAACGTAACTGGAGAGCAGAACTATATTAATTTGCCAGCCTGGGCACAGGTTTTCCAGATCTGGGAGTTAGGGAAAAATGTCAAAATCTGAACATTTGATGACCCAAAAGGCCAGGAACAGTCACCCCACCCCCATGAGTGTTCCTTAATAATGAACTCCATAATCACATACAATCTTTGGGAAGCCTCTGCAATTTTTTTTAAGCTTGGCTAGATTGCCTCACTCCACGATGCTGCCTACCTAGCATTAAAAGCTTCAGCTGCAACACGTAACACCTGTGCTTACACAACCGCTACTGAAGTCGCACCAGAGGAATAGACACCAAGAGGCTTATGTGACATACACAGAAGGACAGTCTTTTCAGAAATTGCCACATACAAGTGTCAGTTGATAGAACTGGCAAAAGATTTCCCTGGATTGTTCCACTTAAGGCTGCACATTCAAATGCACAAAACATTCTGTGCTCAGAGAAAGGCTAGCTTTGAAACGCTAGCTTTGTACTTGCAGGAAATGGTGCACTGTGTAGTTTGCTGCCAAGTTGAGTGGGATAGACATCTACTATATAAAAAATGCAACATCCCATTTGCAGTTTGATCCTGAGCAGTTAAGGTAAAGCTTTAATCATATTAATAATGTAGGATCATGACCATCCTACAGACTAGCTCTTAGTGCTAAACACGCAGCGGAAATCACAAGTGTTAGAATTCAGGAACATAGGCATTACAAAATATTAGTAGCTTTAAAAATAAATTGGTGAAGACAGAAGAGTGAAAAAAAAATCTCTGTTCCAGACTATATAAGGTCAATATAGTGACCTTTCCATGACTATTATCATTGCCTTTCCTGTGCCCCAAACTCATGAGTTCACCTCAGAAGTGTTCAATGCTGACTTTATAGAAGCTAGACACACATGTGTTTATGAGGAGGGGCAGGACTGAAAGGCAGTCATTAGCAACCATTAGGAGCAGCAAGAAAAGGTGTGGGGCAATGACGGTAAGAAGGGAACAGCTGGTTCAGCAGGCCTACTGCTGCCTTTGGAAGAAATAGTTCAAGAACAATAAAAATGAGCAGTGTAAAATAGTTACCAGGTTCCGAAATTCATCCTATGCAAGATACACACATGCATTCCATTTCCACACCCTCCTTGCCTTGCAGGGAACAGAGACGCTCCAAATCAATGCAGAAAGTGCCACACCTTCCCCCCAACTTACCAAGTTTTTCCACCAGCTTCAGCATGACACCACCAATGTGGACCTCGCCTGTGACTCGCAGAGTCACGTCTCGGTTCAGATCGGTGACATGAACATTCAACTCCCACGTCCCGTCCGCATAGCAGCCA
Organism: Lerista edwardsae; assembly: GCA_029204185.1. Taxonomy (NCBI): domain Eukaryota; kingdom Metazoa; phylum Chordata; class Lepidosauria; order Squamata; family Scincidae; genus Lerista; species Lerista edwardsae. Next base: position 2,830,077 of record JAJKFI010000137.1, on the reverse strand, counting down.
TCTGGCATCCTTATTCCGTCCAGAGCCATCGTTCCTCCTTCCTGAAAGCCTGGAGCAGAGGAAATGGCATTCGTGAGCTCAGCCGGACGATTTACGAGCCTCTCCTTCGCTTCCCACCCCAGGGAAGAAAATCGCAGTCATCAGAAAGCGGAAAAGCACAACCCGGAGCCCGCTGGTGCCGAAGCGGAGCTCCCTGAAGTCAGCTGCGAGGAAGGAGCCAGCTCCCAACTCAGCTCGGTTTACAACTCAGGGCGGGGGGCGGGCAGAGGCAGGCTGAACACTTCCAGCTGCCCAACAACAACGCGCGCTTGGAACCTTATTTAGCCCCAACTGGGCCCAGCAGCTGCTGCACATATTTAAAGGAAGAGTTGCTAAAGGATTCCCTTTTTGGGCACCGCTGTCCTCCCTCCACGCCACGCTCAGGAGGCGCCCAACACACCCCCGGCCACCGTGCCCGAAGCTCGCGTGCACCTTTGGCGCCCACCCCACCGTCCTCCCTCCCTCCAAGGGTGGAACGAACCCCAGTGTGGTCTGCCCATCAGTGGTGTCCCCGGGGCGGGGAGTGCGAAGTTTTGCAGGATCCTGAGCTCCTGGGTCAAGCGGGCCCTCCCCCCACAGCCATTTGCAGCTCCAAGAACGGCCAGCCGCGAATGGCTGTGAAGAGGAGGGGGAGGGCCCGCTTCACCCAGGTGCTCAGGATCCTGCAAAACTTTGGATTCCCCACCCACCCCCCGGAACGCCACCGCTGCCCGTCTCCTGGACCGCTCCGCCAGCTGCCCGCGCGAACGGGGCTCGCCAGGACCGCAGGGAAGCGCCCAGCTGGACCCTGCGCCTCGCAGCCCCCCTCGGAAGGGGAGGCGCCCCCCGGGCCGCAGGAGCCCTCGAAGCCCCCAGCCTCTGCCTGCCGCCTGCTCGGGGGTAAACCCCCAACGGGGCCTGCGCCCGAGAAAGCGGGGGAGGCGGGAAGGCAGCCGGAGCGCCCGGCGGGGGGCGAGCCGCGGAGGGGCGCAGGCAGGAGGCAGGCAGGCAGGGAGGACAAAGGAGGGGGCGCGGGGGCGGGCGCCCCCCCCCCCGCGGGGGCCCGGGGGCCCCCCCCCCCCGCGACGGGCCCTGGGCGCGCTCGTGGCCTAGGCCGCCGCCGCCGCCCCCCGGCCGATGTGGCGCTCCGAGCAGCCCGCGGCCTCTCCCGCGCGTAATATACCTCGGCCGGCCTGGCTCCCGCGCGGCGCGTGCGGACGGCTCTCGGGCGGCGCGGCGAATGGGCGATGCGGCGGGGAGAGGAGCGAGGGAGGAGCCGCCGCCCGCTTGCCTGCCCGCCCGCCCCCCTCTCTCGCGCTCCGCTCCGCTCCCTGCGGGCGCCGCCAAGACGGGAGCCGCCGCCGCCCCCCGGGGGCGCTGCCTGAGGGGTGGGGAAGGGGCGGGAGGGGGCGGCGCTGCCCCGCTGTGGAAGCGAGGACGAGGCGCGGCGAGCGCGGCCGACATCCGGGGCTCCCCCTCAGGACGGCGCGCGGGGAGGCCGCGGAGGGGGCAGCGCGGGAGGGGGCGTCGCGGCCTCTCCCTCAGCAGGGGGGCGGCACCCGCACCCCCCCCGCGCACACCGAGGGGGCAAGTGGGGGCGTCACGCACGGCCCCCGCGCCAGGCTCCCGGGCCGCCCCCTTCCCGGCAGCCTCGGGCCTTCTAACGTGGCTCTGCCCGTCCCCACGACTCGCGGCCGGCAGCCTCGGCAGCCCCCCCGAAGCGAAAGGCGGGACCCCGCCCGGCGGACGAGCGCCTGCCCCGGAGAGCTCACGCGGGGGCGCCTCGTCCCCCGCAGCTCCACTTGGGGCGGGGAGAATTGGGGCGCCGGGTGGGGTCCGCAGAGGCGCTCTCGCCCCAGGCTCCTGGGCGCCGGACAGCACCAAACTCAGCAGCAGTGGCGTCTCTACAGGGAGGGCAGAGCGCTAAGTTTTGCAAGGAGCCGTACCTTGCAGTGGAAACCACTCCTCTCCTGCACCGTTTTAGCCAGTCCTCACAGGGAACAGCAACATCTTGGCGTTGCTTACTGGCTACAGCAGCAAGGGGGAGGAGGGATTTACATGACAGGGTAAGGCTCCTTGCAACACTTAGAGCTCTGCCCTCCCTGTAGACGCCACTGCTAAGCAGGCTCTGAAGATCAGCATCGGATCAGGCCTCGGTGTGTCTGAAAGCATCAGTTGGCAACCTCACCCCACACACATTCGTGACCACAACAACTTCAAAAAGTGCAGTTTGCCAGAGGGGTGCCCTGAGCCCAACCTTTTTATGCACTGATGTTTAAACTCAGTACTGATGGCCACTGCAGACAGGAAGAACCCTGCCAATCCCTGGAGAAGGGGACAACACTTACAGTCCCCAGTCCAAAAATACCTGCTTTTCTAGGGAGCCAGACTATAAGAACGGCTATTTTGCAGCTTGTTCCAAGAAAAGCGGAATCACTGAGCGAGCAGGAGGGAGTTGCTTTTCTCAGAATGAACTGCAAAATAGCCATTTAATTCTAATTGACTGGTTTTTGTTTTAAGTGCTTTTATTTAACATTTTTTTTGTATCAGCAGAGAGTCCCAGCATCAAAGCCTAGCGGATAATGAGGTCCCACCTGTATATGAAAGTTGCCCTTAAATGGAGAGTATGCAGGTCTTGAAGAAGTCACAGGGGTGAGGACAGGGTCAGGAGGAGGATGCGTTTTGCAGGGGTAATATAAGTTGCACTATGAGTGCCAGGGGGAGGGGGGTAGAGTTCCCCATGCGTCTGAGGGACTTGGGTCAGGCCTGCCACCATACCACATTCACAAACAATAACTCTGTGTTTGCAAGGAGTTGTTCTAGAATATACATGGCTCCAGGCAAAGTGTGGAGAGGCATCGTTTACTGTTAAGGATCTATGGAGCCAATGTCATTTTCATGATGGGATTTAGGGTTAGTATAGTGGGGGAAAAGATGTCTTCAAAAGGGATGTGGGATGTACGTAAAATGGGAAGAGGAACCCTGTCGATTTGGAGGTGTTGGTGTAATACGATATGGCGTAGAGTAAGCAGCAAAGACGCAAATGGATTGGTCTTCCCTCTTCCAAGAGTTACAAGAAGACTTGGGGACGACACTGCAGGATTTAGATTATACTTGACAAGACAGAACTGATGTCTTAAGGCAGCTATTTTCAACCAGTATACCATGGTGTACACTGGTGTGCCACAGTGTAGCCAAATGCAGCTGGTAGCCAAACAGGGCAAGGGGGAAACATGGGGAGGGTGGGCTAGACTGGCCCAGGGAGGGTGGTGGTGCCAGGATAAAATTGGGCCAGATCCTAATTCCCATCATGGGTGGTTCAGACCCAATATAGGCTGCTCAGATTTGCGCTGCTGATTTCGGTGGTGGTGCCAGGATAAAATTGCGCAAACGGTCCGCAGATATGCTGTGGGAATTTTGGGGATGGTCAGTTGTTAGGGCCATTGGGGATGTGAGCCCCCCACAAGGATACTAGTGCACCTTGTCAGTTGTCAAAAAATTGATGGTGCGCCTTGACAATTTTAATACCTTGTCAGTGTGCTGTGAGATGAAAACGGTTAAAAATTGCTATCTTAAGGTATCCTTGTCATATTTGATTTTTTTGCAAATAAATACATACCTCCCGGCATGCTTTATTGTACCTCCTCCCTGAAAGGTGGTGTGGGGGACTGAGAGGCACGGCTTACTAATTGTGGCATCCATGCTATAGAATGTCCTCCCTGGCTTCGTAGTTATGCTTTTCCTGTGTAAACTCAGCTTCTTAGGAAGGGATTTAGCAAATTGATGTATGGCCCTTACCACTGCTTCAGGCTGTTGTTTCAAGGATTTGGGGTCACAGTACTGGGTTGAGTTTTACATTATTTTACTGTGCTTTTGGTGTTGCAATTTGTTAAATTTTGGTGTTTAATTTGATTTTCTGTTTGCTGCCTTGTTGTTCAGAAAGAAAGGGAGATGGATCTCTTAATAAAGAATGCATGCATATGAATGAATGCAGGAGCATGTCACCCCTTGGAAGCAAACATGCACTCTTGACAGCTGGCAATGCAGCCAAGAATCTGGCATCAGGATCTTAAAGAAAGCTGGAGATTTGGCTCAGTTTAAGCCAACTCGTTTCCTGGTGACAGACCAGAAAAAAGATCTTGGGGTCACATGGGTAGCTCAGTGAAGAGGTCTATCCATTGTGAAGTGAGGTCTATCCGCCAGTGAAGAAAGCAAGTTCCGTGCTGGATCTTTGGAGTTGGGGTAGACAGTGAGGTGGCCAAGCTCACCCCCAAAGGTGCTCTTTCTGACCACCCCAGGTAGGAGTGGGTGGGGAAGCGTGCTGAGGGTGACCCATCGCTGCACAGCTGCACCCCGCTGCAACCTCCGCCATGGGAGCAGTGACGGCCCAAAGCCTCTGCAGGCAGATTTATTGGCAGTTTTGTCCTGAAACGAGGAGGTGCCTTTGGGAAGTCCAGGCCGCTTGCGTCACGAGCCGTGAAGTAACTCTGAGCTCTTCCCACTGTTTGGACAAACTGCTCGGATTTTATAGGCAGCCATCTCCAAATAAGGCGCCGAAACGAAGGGGCTTAGAAGCCAACATCAGCTGCAACAGCCAGGTCTGGCTTCAGCTGAGCTCCTGGGCCTGACAGTCTTCTGGCTTTTCTCTGCAAGTGAGGTAAGAATGTTATTTTCCCTTCTGCAGCTCTGTACTCCCTTGTCACGGCCGTGAAGAGGATAGAGAATGGCAGGGGTTGTTGCCTATCCCAGGCTGGCAAGGGAGGGACGGTGTGTTCATTAGGTTTTGTGTCTTTTCAAAATGGTTACAATTCTTATATATAATAAAGCTAAATCCAAGCCATAGTCTGGTGTCTTCACTGCAAAAGTAAATAGGCTACCTCAGAATGCCAGATGCAGGGGAGTGGCAGTGAGTGAGATACAGGCATCTTGTTGTCTCGTGTGCTCCCTGAGGCATCTGGTGGGCCACTGTGAGATACAGGAAGCTGGACTAGAGGGGCCTATGGCCTAATCCAGTGGGGCTCTTCTTATGTTCTTAAGGCCCAGATTGGATTGCAAGTTATTATAGCTCTTTCCCCACAGACAGGATAACAAATTCTGTTTTATTTGCCTCAGAATGCTAGAATACAAGGGAGTGGCAACAGGATGCAGGTAACTTGTCTCGTGTGCTCCCCAAGGCATCTGGTGGGCCACTGTGATAGACTGGAAGCTGGACTAGATGGGCCTTGGCCTTATCCAGCAGGGCTCTTCTTACGTTCCTGTGTTCCTACGATATGGAATCAGATGGTCTGTTTCAATTCATGTCCGTCCTTTTTTACCACTTTAAATACACTTTGCTGGGCAGGCTAATGCAGTCCATACCATTGCTGGGCCATGTTGGAAGATGGCTGACTTTTAGGAACAGACAAGGGGCCTTCTGGTCTCTTCATGCTGTATTTCCTTTATGATTTACACCTTATTCTTCATTGACGTGCACTCAGAGCAGTTTTGGTTATGAGGCAATCAACAAGAAAACAGTTTCTCTGCTCAGCCGTGGGCCCTCTCTGGCTCTGTAGGCTTCGGCAAATGGCCAGCCTGGGCCTGATCAGATATATTTAATGTTCCTGACACCCACAGGACACAGAAAGTTAAGCCAGCTTGAAACCAACATAACTAGCTTGGCTGCCTCAATGAACCTGGGAATTACAGTTTTATGACGATGGCTTCAAGTCAGCGCTTCCATAGAGTTCTGGTCTGCCTAACCTATGACCAGCGTAACACCCATGCATGGTTTGAAGCATGGTTAGAAAGGCTGGCCGCAGAGCTCCTCGTGCCAAATGCTTCCAGCCTCTGCTCCTCCCCACCTCTGAACTGGGCATGGGGTGGTGGTGGAAGAAAATCAATCAATCAATCACTAGTATTTATATACCGCTTTTCAACATAAAGTTCGCAAAGCGGTTTACAGGCAAATAATAACGTTAAAGTTAAATGGCTCCCTGTCCCAAAAGGGCTCACAATCTAAAAGAATGGAGAACACCACCAGCAACAGCCACGAGAAAGACACTGTGCTGGGGTGAAGAGGGACAATTGCTCTCCCCCTGCTAAATATAAGAGGACACCACTTGAAAAAGTGCCTCTTGCCCAGTTAGCAGGGGTAAAGGCTTGGAGGCAAGGAGAGTGGGGGGCTACAGCAATCTACTGTGCCCCTTCTTTTTCAATCCAGACTGGAGAAGTGGAGACGGGTGGTGGGCATCCCTCTCCAGTCTACTCCCTGAGGCGGCCACCTCAGTTGACTTCACGGATGGGCTAGCCCTGCTCAGTACACAGTAGTGCTGAGAACTCAAAAGAGTGGGCAGACCTAGCTTTCTCCCATGGCACTGAATCAGTGGGACTTGACTTGGATCAAATTGTGCCTCGAATCTCTCTGGATTTTCCTCTTTAACGTGTGGGGCGTTCTGAGTGACACGATCTCCCTTTAAACGCAAGAACTGTGCAGTCTTACGCAGAGACTTTGGCATCACGTGACGCCGGCAGTGAGGTGGAAGCAGCACGAACAATGAGTTGTTTGAGGGACGGCACCTACCAGCCTGAAAGGGAACAAGAGTCTTGTGGTTAAACCACAAACCTCACAAGCAGGAAATGTGGCTTCATCTGTCAGTACCTAGCCTTGCCACAGATTTCTGCAGGGCTTGAAGTAAAACCAGGTCATTCGGGTCCACTATGAAGGTGCGAATGGAAGTCTCTGCTTTCCAGCGAATTTGCCCACTGGGCTGGAAGCCCCAGAGTCAAGTGCTGGGCAGGCTCTTGCAAAATACCCTCTGCACTTGTGGCTTCCTCACAACCTTCTGTGTTTACATGATAGCAGTGAGTTGTCAAATGCATTGTATATTTTGTCACTAAAGAACAAGAGACAATTTTCTTGCCACATTCCCTAAGCTGTGTACTGTCTTACCTTCTCTCAAACAAATATTATTTGTAGATTTAGTCGAGAGGGTTAATGCCTCCGTTTGCCTGAAGATAAGAGCTGAAGATCTGAAGGTCGCCAGTTCAGGACAGCCGGAAGTCTCTGTGAGCAGCAGACCTCGTTAATTGCGGCTGATTAACAGCTGAGCTTCGGCTGCCTTGTGTGAGGGGGAGTTGTGCCGAAGTTCAGCCACTTCTCTGGTGGGAGCAGGGAAGCTGCTTATCAGCCAGCAAGAAGACAAACGGGTGGCCAGAAAGAAGGACTAAATCCAGAAAGATCCATCTGTATGTGTGTAGTTCTTGAAAGATAGAACATTTCTGTAAAAATTGTAAAAACCTTCGGGTTTCTGAATAAAGTCTGCCCATGTAAACCGCCTTGAGTTATAGTCATTAGAGAAAATTGGGGACCTAAGAAAGGCGGTATATAAATCCAAGTATTATTATTATTATTATTATTATTATTATTATTATTATTATTATTATTATTATTATTATTAATTTGAGAGCCAGGATGGTGTTGTGTTCAGGAGTCGAACTTAAGATCTGGAGGATCCAGGTTGAAATCCCCACTCAGTCATGAAGCTTCCTGAGGGATCTTGGGCCAGTAACTTCCCCTGAGGGCGCAACCTTAACCTGGAGTTAGGCCGGCACAGTTAAGACAGCAAAGTTCGACCCACATGAGAGACACCGTAAAATATGTTTGCACCACTCTCAGAGAGAGGCCAGCACACAGACGTGCGCCATCCTCCCTGACTCCGAGAGTGGCCCAAACAGGCTTTAAGGTGTCCCTTGTGCCAGCCAAACTTTGGTGGCCTAACTGTGCCAGCCTAACTCCAGGTTAGGATGGCGCCCTCAGTCCCACCTACCTCACAGGATTGTTGTGAGGACAAAAGGAGGAAAGGAACTATGCACAGCACTCAGAGCTTCTGGAGGAAGGGTGGTATAAACAAGATAGTTACTGTATATTTTATTGTTTTATGGGTTTATTTTAATTGTTTTTATCTCTTTTAAAGGTATATTAGCCATATTGAGTGGCCTGTGGGGAGAAAGCTGGTTTATCAATCAATCAATCAATCAATCAAATAAATAAATAAATAAATAAAAGGTGCTTCCCTGAGTGAATGGGGTCAAAACATTTTCCATCTTCTGTTGAGGAACACTTCTACTGTACTTCTGCTTCTACTGTAGATGCCCCACTTGTGACAATGTGAGGCACTTGCCTGTGGTTGCTCAGATGTCTATCTAGTTAAAAGGGTTGCATGCAAGAGGGCAGGAAGGGCCTCCTTCTGAACATAAGGACAGGAGATGAGCCCTGCTGGATCAGGCCAAAGGGGCCCATCTAGTCCAGCTTCCTGTATCTCACAGTGGCCCACCAGATGCCTCAGGGAACACTCAAGACAACAAGGTGCCTGCATCCTGTGGCCACTCCAGTAATGTCATTCAGTAACGAGGAGACGAAACGCGAGGTGGGACTTACCGCTTGATTGACAGGCAGCCCGTGACGCGTCGCCGCCTGCCCGCCCGCCGCGGGGGCTCCCTCCGGGTGGCGCGCCCCTCCGCGGCTCGCCTAGGCACCCAGCACGCCCCCCAGGCAAGCAGGCACCCCCTCCGAAGCCAGGGGTGCCCGCACGGCGCTCAGCAAGGCAGCAACGCGTCAGGAACCGGCAGCCAATCAGGCGGTAAGTCCCGCCTCGCGTTCCGTCTCCTCGCTACTGAATGACATTACTGGGCCACTCCCTTGTATTCTAGCATTCTGAGGTAAATTTCTGAGGTAAACCTCTGAGGTAGATAAAACAGAATCTGTTATCCTGTCTGTGGGGAAGGAGCTATAATACCTGGCAATCCAATCTGGGCCTTAAGAACATAAGAAGAGCCCCACTGGATTAGGCCATAGGCCCCTCTAGTCCAGCTTCCTGTATCTCACAGTAGCCCACCAGATGCCTCAGGGAGCACACGAGACAACAAGGTACCTGCATCCTGTTGCCACTCCCTTGCATCTGGCATTCAGAAGTAAGTAAAATGCCACTCTTAATTCTCTTCCAAATTATCTGAAATTCCCTGTGCCCCCTTCTCCCAGCGTTGTAGCCTGCAAACCTAGCAGAGCCATTTGGCTCAGTTGTGCAGCTCAGAGCTAACACAAGAGTCCTGCTGGATCAGGCCAAAGGGGGCCCATCTCGTCCAGCTTCCTGTGTGGCCCACCAGATGCCTCAGAGAGCACACAAGACAACAAGATGCCTGCATCCTGTGGCCACACCCTTGTATCTGGCATTCTGCAGTAAACAAAAGAGAATTTGCTATCCTGTCTGTGGGGAAGGAGCTATAATAACTTGCAACTCAGTCTGGGCCTTAAGAACGTAAGAAGATCAGGCCAAAATGCTGGATCAGGCCAAAAGCCCATCTGGGTCCAGCTTTCTGTATCTCATAGTGGCCCACCAGATGCCTCAGGGAGCCCTGGAGAGGCACTGCCTGCCCGACTGGCAGGCTAGACCCTGCCTCAACACAAGGCAGTTTGTCAGTCCACTGTGTCCTGGGGCAGCAGGCAGGGTGGCAACAGTCTCTGCTGGAGAGTGGAAGGGGCAGCAGGTACTGCCAAGCGATCCCCATACATTTCTGAGCAGCACAGCTAAGCAATCTTGTAGGGCCTCTTGGACTTTTGCAGCCCCTTATAGGGAATCTCGGGGCATCATGAAAGGCTTTCCTATTAGCAGGCTCCTTAATGACTTGGAGGCTGACAGCTGGATTTGTTTGCAGATCAAATACACCCCATGAACTGCCGGCTTTGTTGTTTGCTGGGTCCGAGCCATCAAACGTCATCTGCTCCTTTGATTGAATGGGCTGCAGGGTGACCTCACATGCCTTCGAAGCGGCTCCTGCAGCCTGTGGGGGTGGTTTGGCCGCCCTCCTGCTCTTAAAGGGCCAGTGCCTATTCCAGAGGGGTGGCACTGTTCATCCGATGCTGCAGTCTTGTGGTCCTTCAAGTCCAAGAGATGGGTTGTGCAATAAACACTTGTGTTCCACTATCTAAAAATGACTCCATACGTGCCCTTGGGACGGACAGGAAGGACGGCCTTGAAGGGGGACAGTCTTGAAGGAAGTGCAGTGCTGATGCCATGCCTTCTATTGGGAGGATGCAGGCACAAGGTAGCTGAGCATCTAACTGGCAGATCTCTGGGTGATCAGCAGGGGGTGGGTGCAGGCTCTCCCGTTCTTTAGGATCCCCTCTCCAAACCGAGGCTGCTAAAATGGAGAACGTTTGGGGACAAACTGGGAATGGATTTCTGTGCAAACAGACTGAGAGCAAAGTGCTGGACCTGATGAACGCCTGGCCAAAGCACATGCTCAGAGGCACCCTTGTCACTTGATTCTAAGTGTACACCAATCCTGAGCCACTGCTCTGCCCCAGACTCCTGGCACCTGGTGTGGGGAGGTTGTGGTCAGGAAAGAAAATGGATCCCACCAGCTTGAAGTCTGCCCAGCTCTGGTAGTCAAACTTTTCTCTGTGATTGCAGCAGCAGCCAAGAGCGAGTCAGCATACAAAGGCATGCGGGGAAAATGCCTCTCAAGCCGGTTGCTGGAGTGAGCCCTAAACAGCCTCTTGCTGGCGCCACCTATAGGGCGTGTGAGGAAAGTGCAGCCCCTGCAAAAAAGGAGCCCAGCAGCTACCCAGCGTCTGTTCTCACAGCTCGATTCTCCCCTTTAGCGATTCAAAGCAGAGCAGGGACGTAGCTAATGAAAGCGTTGCCCCATGCAGAGGGCAAAGTGTTGCCCCAGAAGTGACATCACAACAGGAAGTTAAGTCACAGTTGTATTTTTGTTTTCTATGGTTTTTTGGCCATAACTTTTGGCAGAGTAAAGATATTACACTCTGGTTTGTTTCATTGCATTCTGCATTAAATTACCTTTTGAATGATATATAACATGATGGCTTTGTTCATACACACCAAAGTTTTCACAATTTTGGCCACTAAGTCAAGCTCAGCTTGTTGTTCCCCTCAAGCTTGTTGCCCAGCGCAATTGCACCCCCTTCCACTTCTCTAGCTACACCCCTGAACCAGAGCCTGCCTTTGGTTCAGTTACAGAGGTTGCAATCTTATACACCAAGGGCCTTCCATACAAGGGCCACATTATATATTTTATACATTTTTGAGGGCTGAAAAAAAGTCTGTTTTAAAAATGAATGTGGGCACAACCCTAAACTGAGTTAGGTCGGCATAAACTAAGCTAGCAAAATTTGGCCGGCACAAGGGCCACCATAAAATATGCTTGGACAACTCTCAGAGTCAGGGAGGCCAGCACACAGACCCTGACTCCAAGAGTAGTCCAAACATGCTTTATGGTGGCCCTTGTGGTGGCCAAACTTTGCTGGCTTAGTTTATGCCGGTCTAACTCCAGTTTTAGGATTGCACTCTGAACAACATTTAAATGAACGGAGAAGTTTTACTTGGATTTTTTTGTGTAACCCACATGATATGATTCAGAACAAAAGAGAAATGTGACATTTACAAAGAAACAATGTCCTGCGTAAACTGAGAAATGAAATGAGTAAAAATGTCAAATATTTTCATTAACTACGGACCAGATAAAATCTTGTGGTGGGCTGGATTTGGCCCCTGGGCTGTAGTTTGGAAACCCCTGCTATGCACCCTTACATGGGAGGAAGACCCATTGAAGCACTTCTGAGTAATCCGCATGCCTAGTTAAGACTGCAGCCATAGCCAAATCATTGCATTTAGCCTGCTGGTACTTCATGCCACATATAGGGACGTGGTGGCGCTGCGGGTTAAACCGCTGAGCTGCTGACCTGAAGGTTGGTAGTTCAAGACCACGCAATGGAGTGAGCTCCTGTTGCTTGTCCCAGTTCCTGCCAACCTAGCAGTTCGAAAGCACCTAAAAATGCGAGTAGATAAATAGGCACCACTTCGATGGGAAGGCAATGGTGTATAGTCATGCTGGCTACATGACCACGGAAGCTTGTCCTTGGACAAACACTGGCTCTTTGGCTTAGAAAAGGAGATGAGCCCCACCTCCTACAGTCAGTCACGACTAGACCATTTGGTCATAGGGAAACCTTTACCTTTACTGTTACTCCTTGCTTTTAAAAGAAAGCCACCACAAATTAGGGGTTCTGTAGCCAAAGTTATTTTTTAAAAGGTGCCTACTCTAAAGGAAAATGTTTGCTATGCAGAGCTGATGCAGATTCTTTTTTTCTGGCTTTTGAATGTATGAATTTCTTTTCTCTTACACCTGCCTTCACAAACCTGAAGCTCAAGAAAGCAAATCCATCAGCACAATATTTTTAATTTCTAACAATACCAGTTACATTTTCCATACTAAAACCAGATACTCTTTTAATGGCCTGATCCTATCCAGATGCTGATGTGATGCCTGACATATTCTAAGCTCCCCCTGGCAGTGCCATGCTGTCAGTGCACCAACACCGGCACAAAACCCATATGCCAGGCTTGTCCTACATAAGAACGTAAGAAGGGCCCTGTTGGATCAGGCCACAGGCCCATCTACTCCAGCTTCCTGTATCTCACAGGGGCCCACCAGGTGCCCCAGGGAGGCAGGAGACAACAAGATGCCTGCATCCTGTGGCCACTCCCTTGCACCTGGCATTCTGAGGTAGCCTACTTCTAAAGTAAGGTGGTTGCACCACCCATCATGGCCTATAGCCCACGATGGACTTTCCTTCCAGAAATCTGTCCAATCCCCTCTAGACCAAATGCCATCACCACCTCCTGTGGCAAAGAGTTCCATAGATTAACCACCCGCTGGGTAGAAAAGTACTTCCTTTTATCTAACTCTCCCAACCCTCCGTTTTAATGGATGCCCCCTGGTTCTGGAGTTTTGAGAGAGGGAAAAGAATATCCCTCTATCGACTCTATCCCTTCCGTGCATTATTTTGTATGTCTCAATCATGTCCCCTCTCACGTGCCTTTTTTCCAGACTGAAGAGCCCCAAATGCTGCAGCCTTTCTTCATAAGGGAGGTGCCCCAGCCCCGTAATCATTTTCGTCGCTCTCTTCTGCACCTTTTCCAACTCCACTATGTCCTTTTTGAGGTGCGGCAACCAGAACTGCACACAATATACCAGGTGTGGCCTTACCATCGATTTGTACAATGGCATGAGAATATTGGCTGTTTTATTCTCAACCCCTTTTTTAATGACCCCAAGCATGGAATTGGCCTTCTTAATTGCTACCGCACACTGGGTTGACACCTTCATTGAATTGTCCACCAGCACCCCAAGATCTCTCTCCTGAGCTGTCACAGACAGCTCAGAACCCATCAGCCTATAGGTGAAGTTTTGTTTTTTTGCCCCAATGTGCAAAGCAATGCTGGCGCATCCCCTCCTAAGAACATCTGCAGTGGCCAACAGCACCCTGTATCCATGGAGCAGCATCCTGACATTGGCCTGTCAGGGGCATGACTTTGGCGCTTCATTACTGTGATATCAGTGCAGTGGCATTCCTAGAGGGGGGCAAAATGCTAAGGTTTGCAGGAGCCTGAGCTCCTGGGTAAAGCAGCCCCAGCCCCCTTAGCAGTGATGTCATGCAGGGGGTACGTGGGGGTACGCGAGTACCGGTTTCTAGGATTACAGCTGGCCCCACCCATTCGCCCACCCACTCGTCGACTCTGCCCTCTGCAACGTTTGAATTTCCTGCATGTTTGAGTTGCCTGCATGTTCTCAGAGCCAGGCAGGCAGGCAGGCAGCGAGCGGAGCCTTTCCTTTCCTTGCCACTGAAAAATGAGTTGCTCAGGGGTTTTAACATGATGCCAGGCCTCCTTCACATGTTCTGGGGGTGCTGTGGAATACTATTGCAACTGTTGGGTCAGTTTAAAATCGTCTGAGGCCTCAAAAAGGGCTTTTTTCATGTCACTTCCTGCCACGACATCACTTCTGGCTTATGACGTCACTTCCGGTGGGCGGGTCCCAACATGTGCCAATCAAAAGTGAGTACCTGTTCTTAAATCATTTAGATGACACCATTGCCCCTTAGGGATTGCCCCCTAAAGCAGCCCCGCCCTGAGCCATTTGCGGCTGAGAGAGATGGCGCATTCTAGCCACTGGCACAAGGGAACATCTGACCAAGCCCTGGCAAACAAAAGCAACTGCTTCTCGGACCCAGGCAAACTCCTAATAAGGCAGGCAGGCAGGCAGGCAGGCAGGCAGGCAGGCAAAGCTCTTTGAGAGTTTTTGAATGTGTTCATTTTGCCGAGCCCTTCCCTGTACAGTATACTTTACTGTGCAAATCCATGCAACAAAAATAGTGGTCTTATATCGGTTTTACTATTGTGCCTCCCCTAAGGAAAGCAGTTTGGTGGGGGTCCTGAACAATCTTTGCTGAGGCCCATATCCTCCCCGCTACAGTTCCCAGAAAGATTAATAAGCTGGTTTGTGGGGACTGAGATGCCCTTTGTGCTGCAGGCAAGAGTAGGTTCCTGGAGAAAAGCTTCGGGGTTCTCCAGATCCCTTCCCAGTGTAGTCCCTTCAATCCTCTGCTTGCTCTGCCAGGCTTAGCAGGTCCAGGCTTCCCATTCCTGGAAGAGAGCGGCAGAGCACCACCCTCTTGGTCCTCACAAACCTCTTAGCACTCCCCAGAACCCCTCTCTCCACGCCTGTTGCTGCGGGGGGCTTCTGTCATCTCCACTGGGCACTGCCGTGCAGCTGGCTGATGAAGGGGGCAGCAGATTGCAAAGGTGTGAGGAGGGGGCGGATTCTGGGTGCCTTTAAGTCTTCCCCCGCTGCCTCCTGTCAACACAGTGCCAATGCAAGCCCCAACAATCTGCTTCCCACTGACTGGCATGCAGGGCACTCTTCACTCTGCCGCGTGCACGCTGCCACATTCTGCGACCATCACAGCGATGGGGTGAGTTCCTGTTCAGGCAGTTCCTATTCAGACGTTCTTGATAGGTTTGTTGAGCCCTTGTGGGTCTTGGGGCTGACCAGAGAGGTGGCTCTGGACTGAATTCTATACGGCGCCCAGAACGTCGCATGAGATGCGTTAAACAGATTGGGATCCCTGATTGCAGAGCAATATATTTGCAATTGGAAAGTGTTCAAGGAAGTCCACACTGACTCATTAGACTTCCAAGAGGAGACTTCTCAAAAACAAGGGGATGAGTGCAAAGGAGGCTGAAAGGGAAAGGCCAGGCCAAATGCTTCCAGAGGACGATTTAAACCCACAACCACAGAAGCTCCATGGAAAGCCCAGCACTCAGAGCGGGAAAAGCAGCAGGGATTCCTGCGTGGAGCCCAGCAAGGCGGCTTCTTTCAGAAAACAGAAGCCTGGCCCAGATGAGCACAAGGTGCAGGACTCCGTCCAAGTCACGACCCAACACCAGAGAGAAGCCCTGCTGGGCCCACAAAGCCCAAGCAGCCCATTTCCCTTGACTGGGACGAGGCCTCCAGTACCCTTCCAAGCAGACCAGTGGTGTCATTCAAATGATTTAGGAACAGGAACTCACTTTTGATTGGTACTTGTTGGGAACCCGGAACCAGCCACGGAGCCCGTTAGGATCCGGAACACCCGTTCTGGTCCATTCCCCCTGAATGACATCACTGAAGCAGATGTTGCAGACAGCAGCTTTCCCAAGTAGTTTGTCCTCGGCTCCTGCCATGCACAGACTTCTCTGCACAGATGTGCACACGCACACATGAAAGCTTATTTCTGCAGCTAGGAGTGCCTGGAATTCAAGGGTGCCTCAGAGCCCCTCCTGCCCCCCCCCCACTGGCTACTTTGGCTGTACTCGGTGCTCTCACTGGTCTATGGGATGAGCACGAGAACCCAGCAGCAAACTCTCAGCTGAGCACAGGGGTGCCTCCCCCCCCCCATCCACTCTGAGCAGCCAGAGGATTCGATAGACTCGGCCAAATTGAAATTTGAAAGCTGCAGCCAAACTGGAGCAGGTTCAGAGAAGAGCAACGAAGATGATCAGGGGGCTGGAAAACAAGCCCTGTGAGGAAAGGTGGAGGGAACCTGGTTTACCGTTCAGCTTGGAGAAGAGAAGGCTGATATGACGGCACTCTTCAAATATCTGATATATTTGAAGGAAGATTGATGTATCTGATATATGTTATAAGGAAGAAGGAACACATCTGTTCTCATCTGCCTCTGACAGTAGAACTGGGTCCAATGGGTACAAACTGCAAGAGAGGAGATTCCAGCCGGACATCAGGAAGAATTTCTTGACGAGAAAGGCGGTTCGACAGTGGAACAGTCTGCCGAGGGAGGTGGCAGATTCTCCCTCACTGGAGATCTTGACGGGCACCTGCTGGAGATGCTCTAGGAGGATTTCCTGCCACAGGCAGGGGGTTGGACTAGATGACCTTGTAGGTCCCTTCCAACGCTATGATTCTATGATTCTGTGACTCCTATGCAACGGGAAGTCGTGGACAGAAGTCTCAGGAAGAAGAGAACTGGGGCCGTGCAGAGTTCCTGGAGACAAACGCAGGCTCCGAGGAAAGGCATTCAGGGTGAACTACAGAGCTCTGGGAAAACATCCACAAAGACGCCCCGGCCAGAAAACATATTCGGAGGATGAATCAGCAGGAAAGGGGGAAGGAGAGCTGGTGCCCCCTCTGGTTAATGGAGACACCAGAAGGCCAGGGAGCACGTGCTGCTCACGGTCCTTCCGCCAAAGCTGGAGCCCCAGCAAGGACTCCCGACTCACACACATTCTGCTAAGGTCCAGCGATACCTGGAGACTCTCCTGGCCATATAAGCGCAAAGGTGGAGCAGAGGGCAGGAGGTGGCCAGGCCCAGTCGTCTGGCGGGAGGTGACTTAGCAGAGGCATCTGGAAACATGTCAACAGAGTCTTCCAACCGGACTCTCACAATTGGCACAGGGCTGTCTGCTGCAGATGCAGAGGGCTCTTTCTAGTAACACCCACACACTCTGCTTGCACAGGGCATCCTGGAGTGCCTTCTGTTGGCAGTGGTGGGCCTGAGGGGGGCAAAGGCCCCGGGCGCTGGCCTGGGGGCAGCAACGCCACCCACCCCTGCTCTCGCCCTGAGCACAAAGCCGCTCTGGGAAGCTGCCTCGCTTGCATGGCTAAAACTAGCCCTGCGAGGCCACTTCCTGGTGCAGCCCGCCCTCAAAGGGGCCACCCCTTCAAGGGCACTCGGTGCTTAGTAGCCGCTTAGTGAAGAGGAGAGGTCTCGCGCCCACACGAAGCCGCTTCCCTGATCCGCATGTTGCCCTCCACTACATGGAGGAATCTTGCGCCCCTGCAGGGTTGCAAGAGCAAGAGATTCCTCTGTACTGTGTAGTGGAGGCTCCAAGCACAGTTTCTCATGCTGCAAAGCTGCTTGGCTTCGCCGTGTTAGAAGCAGTGCCTGTCCCTCGGATACCCTGCAGGAGCAGGACATTCCTCCACGTATCTGCCGCTGTCTGTTGGTAGGCAACCGCCAGAAATAGGCACATCTTAGCCCTCTTGGGGGTGCCACTTGTGACCCGCCGTGCAGAGCTGTGCCGGACAACCCATGGGGCGAAGATGAGCTTTGCCGCTTGCCTGCCTGACGCAACCACCAAACACCACTCAGCTTGACCACAAGGTGGGCAGGTCTGACCTGTGCCTATGGAAAAAAGCCCAGCTTTGCTATCCATCCAGTCAGGGCTTCAGCCATGCAAAGGGATCTCTATGGGGAGGGAACAGTCCCACTTGGAGATGGGCCTGGGCCCAGGCAGACTGGATTTGGGTGCCAATTCTTGACATTTGTAGCAGATTCACCCAACGCCAAAGTTCGCTCGCCAAAGCCATGGAGCTGGTTTTCCTTCGCTGTGACCTTCTGGAAACCTTCTGAGTCTCAATCCCAGCACCCCCAGTGGCCACCAACGGAGGAGAGGAAATTCAAGAACAGCCGGGCTGTGCTTCTCTCCATGCCCCCGTGTCAAAGCGGGCCTGGAGAAGGGGCGTCCTCCTCTGGGCTGGGCTTGCAGAAGGAAGTGGGAATTGCCACGCTCCACCTCAAGATGCCCACAGCAGCAGTAGCGACGGTTCATTTCTAGAGAGGGTGGAAGTGCAGGAACCAGCAATGCAGCTGGCCTGGATGTGGCAATTAAATCTTTTCAGTAGGTAGTAATGAAATTGTGTTTTGCAGCTGCCCAGAGGCACTTTCGTTTAATTTTTAATTCAAGGATTACCGGGGTGCCCTGACACTTGGCAGCAAAACTGAGTCCGAGGACAAATTAAGAGCTGACCAGTCCAAGGCTGCGGAGGCCTCTTTTCATCTGGCCAACAGATTCAGGGCTGTGAACCCGACCAGACATTCCCAGCAACAACGGACGTGGGTTTCTCACTGCTGTGCGATGCTGTCCCTGCCCATTCCAGAAATCCTCCCAGGGCACTGATGTGGCGGAAAAGCCGGACTTCAGAACCAGAGATAAGATGAAGATCTTGAAAGGATTTGTGCAGAGTCTGTTTTCTAAGCCCATTGCGTAACCCCAAGATAGTAAGCAAGAGGCTGATTCCCCTGCATTCCAGGGTGACAGAAATGAAGCTGTTTTGCATTCCACCAGAGCACGAATTTACTCCACCAGACGCAAGTTGTGCTTTTTAAGCTTCAGCCTTTCGCAGCCCTCCTAACATCCAATGTGGCCCCGTATTAAAGGATTGCACTGTTTCCACCTTACCCTTGTGGTCCAACACAGACTACATGGAACCCATTCTCCTGGCAAGACCACCTGCCCCTTGGGATGGTAATTTAATGCGATAGTATCTTTTGGGGTGCAAGGGACGTGGTGGCGCAGCGAGTTAATCCGCTGTCGCTGGGCTTTCGACCGCAAGGTTGGGAGTTCGAGACTGCGTGACGGAGTGAGCTCCCGTTGCTTGTCCCAGCTCCTGCCAACCTAGCAGTTCGAAAGCACCTAAAATGCAAGTAGATAAATAGGGACCACTTTGGTGGGAAGGTAACGGCGTTCCGTGCGCTACGGCGTAGAATCATGCTGGCCACCATGATCGGACAAAAACGCCGGCTCACAGGCTTTGAAACGGAGATGAGCACCGCCCCCTACAGTCGGGCACGACTAGACCATTCGGTCGTGGGGAAACCTTTACCTTTACCTTTTATCTTTTGGGGTATAAAATTGCTACTGCCTAATTTTTTGTATACAAAGAGACAGTTTGGTTTGAATGCAAGTACAGGTAGCTCAGGCCAAAGCGAGTCCACCTAGTCCAGCATTCGATGTCCAGCACCTACCCCACTGGGGAGCCCATGAGCAGGAAGTGGAGGCACGTTCACCCCCAGCCGTTGCCCCCCCTGCCTCTCCTTTGGATCCTGGTCGGCAACAATATCGGAGACACTTCCAGACAGGGCACTCATTCGTTATGGGGGCTTGTGTGTTATACCCAAGGAGCTTAGATTGACTGGAGACGGCATGCCCGTTGATTTAATAGGAGCCGAGTGAAGCCACCTGGGGTAGACAAAAATGGCTGACTCAGATCATCGCCGTGAGGGAGGACTGCCGTGAATTAGTATACTCCATGCTTATTAAATAGTACTACAATTCCCCGGGCAGCTCCCTTGCAAAAAGATTCCCCTGCTCGTACTGTTTCGGACTGAATAAAAATAAAAACTTACGAAAATAAAAACATGTGATGTTTCATGTGGAAACATTATTTGTAACATTACCCGTATGCAGAACACGCAGGCATGATTAAAAGGTTGAGATTAACTTTTAAACACGTGAGGGAGGTTTTTATTTGAGAATTCACTGCAACCCTCCCTCACGGCGATGTTCTGAGTCAGCCATTTTTGTCTACCCCAGGTGGCTTCAACATGGTGACGTCATGCCGTCTCTAGCGAATTCTATCTCTATGGTTATACCCCACCACGGACCATTGCTAACATGGCTGCCTCTGGGGTATGTTTTGACCTATGCAGGGAGACCCCCTTGCCCCATTTCCATACTAGATCAGGCCGTCACCATTTCCAATCAGGCTGCGGCCACTGGAGGTTGGGAGGTTTCTTGAAAGCAATCCTTGCAGCTGCCCCCTTTGGAGAGACAGCTCCGTGTTTCACGAAACGTGAGTGCCTTGAGCCCTCCTTGGTCTTTCTTTTGAATAAGCTGCAAGCAAGAGTCTTCCTCAGCTCCAAGGCACTGCAGCAGTGACTAATGGCCGAGTGAGGGCTGGCCGAGTGGACGGGGAGGGTGGTGAATTCATCTCTGAGGGAGGGGGTGCTCCCGCCTGCTTTGAAGCAGGTGTTGGTTCACCCCCTCCTGAAGAAGCCCTCCCTGGATCCCACAAATTTAAACAACTTTCGGCCAGTCTCGCATATCCCATTTCTGGCCAAGGTGATTGAGCGGGTGGTGGCGTCCCAGCTTCAGAGGGTTCTGGAGGAAACGGATTATCTGGACCCATTCCAATCTGGCTTCAGGCCGGGATTCGGGACGGAGACTGCCTTGGTCGCCTTGGTGGATGACATTCGCCGGGGGATGGACAGGGGAAGTGCGACCCTGTTAGTCCTGCTGGACCTCTTGGCGGCTTTCGACACCATCGACCATGGTGTCCTTCTGGGTCAGCTGGCCGGGTTGGGGCTTGGAGGCACTGTCTTGAAGTGGTTCCGCTCCTTCCTGGCTGACAGATCCCAGAAGGTGGTGCTGGGGAGCACTTGTTCGGCACCCCGGCCTCTTAGGTTCGGGGTGCCACAAGGTTCCATCTTATCCCCCATGCTGTTTAGCATCTACATGAAACCGCTGGGAGAGGTCATCCGGGGGTTTGGAGTGGGGTGCCATCAATATGCTGATGACACCCAACTCTATCTTTCCTTTCCCCCTGATTCTGAGGAGGCGGTTGAGGTCCTGGATCGCTGTCTGGAGGCGGTTGGGGGCTGGATGTGGGCGAACAAGCTGAAATTAAATCCGGATAAGACAGAGGTGCTCTTGGTCCGGAAATCCACAGCTCGGGTATTGGACTATCGCCCTGCTCTGAATGGGGTTGCACTTCCTCTGAAGGAGCGGGTTCGCAGCTTGGGGGTTCTCCTGGATCCACAGCTTCACCTGGAGCCCCAGGTGGTGGCGGTGGCCAGGGGAGCCTTTGCTCAGCTTCGGCTGATTCGCCAGCTGCGGCCGTACCTGAGCTGTGCGGACCTGGCCACGGTGACCCACGCCCTAGTGACATCTAGATTAGACTATTGCAATGCGCTCTACGTGGGGCTGCCTTTGAAGACGGTCCGGAAATTACAACTAGTACAGAACGCGGCGGCTCGGGTGGTTGCTGGGGCACGTCGGTTTGACTCTGTCGAGCCGTTGCTCCGGCGACTACACTGGCTGCCGGTTCTGTTCCGGGCCCAATTCAAGGTGCTGGTTTTGACTTTTAAAGCCCTTTACGGCTCGGGTCCGGGGTATTTGAGGGACAGCCTCCTTCCATATAATCCTACCCGTACTCTTAGATCATCTGGGGGGGCCCTTTTGACTGTGCCGCCACCAGGAGAGGTGAGGGGGATGGCGGCCAGGAAGAGGGCCTTCTCGGTGGTGGCCCCACAACTTTGGAATACCCTCCCCTTCGAACTGAGAACTGCTCCCTCGTTGTTAACATTTCGGCGGGGGCTGAAGATCTTTTTATTTCAAAAAGCTTTTAACTGGTAACAGGCTATATCTTGTTTAATTTTATGATCCACAGGGCTGGTTGCTTGCTGTTTTTTAAATTGTATTTTAACATTGTTTTAAATTGTTTCTATTGTTAAATTGTTTTTGTTTCTTTTATTGTAATGCCGCCTTGGGTGCCTTTGGGCAAAAAGGCGGGATATAAATCTAATAAATAATAATGGAAAGTGTAGCTGGAACACTGCATACAAGACTTTTGAGGCAGATTTCTGTACTTACACTACTTTCATTCATGTACAAAATGAAAAATAGACAAGGATAAAATGGCATCACTTCACACACACTTCATTCCCCCACCCCACCCCCACCCCGCAGTCTTCTGGCTGTGCAAGTGAAATCTAGTGTGTCTGGCAGTGGCTTCAGCGCTCTCAGGTGCACAGTGCAAAACCCACCACTTCTTATTGGAGAGAATAAATACTGGTAGCTGGTGCAGCTCAGAGGAGGGTCCCAGTAGGTGGATACCAACCAGCTCCCACTGCTGGCGCTCCTTGCTCTGCCCCACAGCAGGAGTCAATGAATGGGCTCTCTGCTGGCCAAGTTTGACGGAGGCCACAGCGGCAGCAAGAAGGGTGGGGTCCAGGCAGCTGCAGCCCCCAAGGCTGAAAAATGGCGTATGCATTTTGCGTCATACCCACGTTGCACACAAACTACGATGGGGAAAAACAACGCACCAGTCCCACGGAAGAAACAAGGGCCTCCCTCCTCGGTGGAGGGACTGCGGCTGTAGGTGGCCATCAAGCCAGGATTCGGTCGGGAGGCTTCTCAGGCCAGCGAGGGAGGGGGCAGCGGTGCCCGGCTCCAGGCAGCAGCTGGTTGCATCTTTCACCACAGCAAAACAGGGGGGCCGACTGGGGGCGGTTCGAAGGTGGATGAACAGAGGACAGAGAGAGAGCTGCAGGAACTGGGAGACCTCCTGTCCCCCCCTTGTTGGTTGAAAGCACATTGTTGTCCCCTTTTGCTATGTGGTGGGGGTTGCTGCACAGTCTGATGGCAGAAGACAGCACTTCCTCCGGCACCATGTGGAGCTGGAAGTGGTTCTCAAATGTTTTAGCACCAGAACCCACTTCTTAGAAAGACAATGTCTGGGACCCACCAGGAGGGATGTCATGGCTGGAAGTGCCGTCATTGTGACACCTGCTGCTGTCCTGAGAACGCAGCCAGAAAGTTGGGTTATTTCTCAGCCGTTTTCCAAAAGCAAAGTGAATCGGAAAGGAATAAAGCCTACTTACAACACTGACACAAGCAAAACCATCACAGCCCTCCCCCTTTCCAGCATCCCATCTTCCATATTTTCAGTATGGCTGCTCTAGGTGCTTTGCAATTGGCTCATGACCCACTGGTGGGTCCTGACCCACAGTTTGGGAACTACTGATGCAGAGCCACTGCTCTAGTTCAGCTTCCAGCTTATCATGTGACAGCTTTATATCATTGAACACCCAAAGAATCTCAACAATGGCCTCATTGTTCATTGTTACTCCCTCATGTCAAGGAGCTCCTTGATGATGGACACGTTCCACACTTTTGTTTCTCCCACGTAGCCTTTTCCGCCGAGAACTTCAAAGGGGATGTTTCACAATTCATTCAGAGAGTACGTGTGCTTTGGGCTCTCAATGGACCGGCTACTTACCTTGGAGGTGAGCATTTTAACAAGCATGGCCCGTGTGATACCACAAAGGTTTATTTTTAATGAAAAAATACTGAAAAGTGTGCCACAGTGTCCATAGCTCCATTTGAGTAGTACAAAGATATGTCATCTGAGGAATAAAGTCTTAACACTGTAGAAAATAAATGTGGTTCTTTAAATTATGTCAAAAAAACGCCCAAAAAAACCCAAAAAAGAGAAATTAACCAGTAGAAAAGTAATGCTTTTTTACACACTGGAATAAAACAAAAACGGTTAGTCGGAGGTCAGAATAAATTATAATTACAGTATTTCAAAACGTTCACCTCATGCCTGTGGCCAGTATTAGTTGCTGGATAAGTGGGTCAGCACACCCTCCAAGGCCGCCGCCCCACAGGGGGAACTGGGAGCGACGGGGCTTCCGGTTACAACGATACGGCTTGCTTCTTAGTTATCAATGCAAAGGACAAGAACATGGCTATTTTAGGTCTGCAGGCATTTCCTTAAATGAGAGTGAGTTAGTCTTAGTCAGCTAATCTTTGCACTTAAGAAAGTGAGCTCTGTGGAGCAGCGGTTGTGTTAATCGGAGAAGATGCCCCCCCCCCCCAGCGCCAAGGCGGAAGCCATATTGCTGGCTTGTCTGCATAACTGAACTGGCACGAATTGAGAACAGCTTTCCAAGGTGGTCCTAATTAGCACAGCGGATGCTTCCGGAACTCGAAAGGTGCCTGTTAAGGGCAAGTGACTTTGGGAGGAAGAGATCCAGACATGCATTTAAACCTGAAGCCTCCATGCCTGAGGGGCAGCCACTGCCGGCATTTGGCCAGTCCTGGGCCGCGGACTTTCAAGCCTGGTCCTCTTTCCTCCTGCCCTCCCCTCCCTCTCCCCCCCCCCCGCCAGCCTAAGCTCAGACGGTGTCCAAGTGCGACCTCATGCAGTCCTCCTCCTGGTCCTGCTTGTACATGAAGGTGAGCAGGAAGAGCGCAATGTCCATGGATGACCAGTAGGCCGTGTGCGACGTGACGGCGGACCAGTACCTGCTCTCCACCAGGCCCTCCCTGAGTTCAAAGTCGATCCGGTGGTCCAGCTCCACTGGGCGGGAAACGAGAAAAGCAGAAATAGCGGCTCAGCACCGCTCTGCAGAACCGGCTGCCAGCCCCCCCCCC
>JAJKFI010000137.1:2765156-2795721 GCA_029204185.1 Lerista edwardsae | reverse complement strand
AGCAGGGGAGAGAGAGAGGAATGGCTCACAGCCTGTTGGTCAACAGAGACACCAGCAGCGGGCCGTGCAGGGACACGTGCGCACACAAGGACCCCATGTGGAGACCTCCCACCCCATGGGGACCTGCCGCACAAGCCACAGCCTAAAACCAGAGTTCTGTTGCATCCCTGCTTTCCTAATGGCCAGTTCTAGACTGCCACAACTTACAAGAACATCAGAAGAGCCCTGCTGGATCAGGCCCATCTAGTCCAGCTTCCTGTATCTCACAGTGGCCCACCAGGTGCCTCAAGGAGCACCCAGGACAACAAGATGCCTGCATCCTGTGGCCACTCCCTTGCACCTGGCATTCAGGGTCATCCTGCTTCTAAAACCAGGAGGTTGCACATACCCATCATGGCCTGTAACCTATGATGGACTTTTCCTCCATTACTCAATGGCAGCTGGGGTTATCCTAGGCCCCCCCCCCCCGGATAATGCAAGGTCCTGTAGGAGCCCACGATGGGGCAAAGTACGTGCCTGTGCAACTCTCACGCAGGTACTTCCTCCTCCTCTACCCCACTGATCCACAGAGCTTACTTTCAGGGTTGCTGAGGTTTTTACAGTAGAGCCCAGGAGCAAGCTCTGGAATGGGGAGGGGGAAGGCTGCGCCCCCTTGCCAGCCCAAGCCCAGCCCAAGAAGAGGAGGAGGAGGAGGAAAGGGGTGAACCTTGATGGGGAAAGGAAGATGCTGAGCGTTCCTGAGCGCATGCACGGAGTGCACAGGGCCCCTCCCCCAACCGCCCCTTGGCTCTAGGTCTTGGTGCAGCCTGGCCCTGGCCTTCCGGGGGTGAAAACTTTTTTACCCAGCGGGTAGTTAATCTGTGGAACTCTTTGCCACAGGAGGTGGTGATGGCATCTGGCCTAGATGCCTTTAAGAGGGGATTGGATGGATTTCTGGAGGAAAGGTCCATCTTGGGCTATATAATAGGCAATGATGGATTGTGCAACCTTCTTACATTGGTGGTGGGCTACTTCAGAGTACCGGGTGCAAGGGAGTGGCCACAGGATGCAAGCATCTTGTTGTCTCATGCCTCCCTGGGGCACCTGGTGGGCCGCTGTGAGATGCAGGAAGCTGGACTAGATGGGCCTTTGGCCTGATCCAGCGGGGCTCTTCTTATGTTCTTATGTTAAAATGGGGGTGATCCTGTTCGCAGCCCTCCCATGTCACGCTCTGTTTGGGCCTATCTGCAGGCAGGATGCCCTGCGCCAGGAGGGCCAGAGGCCAAAGCTGCCCTCCCGAGCCAACCAAGCTGCTTGGCCGCGGCAGAGTGGGCGCGAGGCCAGCCAGACGGGGGCAGACAGTCCCGCGGCCACTTCGCCCACTGCTGCACCCAGGCCTGGATCCGCTCGCAGGGCCCCACCCCTCCTCTCCTCTTACCGCTGCTTCGTCAGGTAGAACTCCTCCAGCAGGTGCTGCTCCTCGTAGGTCATCCACTGGTCCTCCAGCTCCTCGTACTCCTTCTCCAGCAGCTGCTCGTAGAGCCGGACGGGATTCCAGCCGGTCATGATGTCGTAGGTGATGACGCAGCCCAAGGAGTGCGACACGATGGAGACTTTCCCGCCCTTCTCGGTGAACTCCGGGTTCCGGGAGCAGAAGAGCGTGTACAAGCGGTTCAGCTCCTGCTGGAGGCCTTTCACGAGCTGGGGGTTGGGGGGGAGGGGGAGAAAAAGCAAAGCCCGTTGCCCACACTCTGCGTCCTGCAACACGCTCAGCCTCTTGCACCCGCTTCCCATTCATGTCACCCTGTTGAGACAATGGCAATATCCAGCGTCGTCGTGCAGCCGGAATGCTGGGCGGGAGGAACGGGTGAGCGGCAGCCCGCCTGTTGCGTACCGCTCCGTTTCGCCGTCTTCCCCGCCCCCACGGGGACGGGGAAGACGGGGGCGGGGAAGAAGCCCCCGCGGGCGTATGCAACGGAGCGGAGTGAAACGGAGCGGTACGCAACGGGCAGGCTGCCGCTCACCCGTTCCTCCCGCCCAGCGTTCCGGCAGCATGACGCCGCTGGCAATATCCCGCTTCATGGTGAGCAGTCAGCTCAGACCCTCAGCTAGAGCCTCCCTTTCAGAGTTTGCTCTTGGGGCCGGAGTGGAGTGGGGGGGGACATTTTAAACCAAACAGCAACAAGATGACCAAATGACCTCCAAGCAGGCCTGTATGCTCCCACCCTTTGGCAGTATCTGAGAACACAGGTGGCCGCACAGCTCAGCCGGACACCGTCGCAGGCCTAGAGCAGCTCCTGGCTGCCTGCTGCAGCTCGGTGGGGCGACAGACCTCTTGTCATGAGGCTTCCTGATGCCTGCCTTGCAAACACACGGGGCGGGGGGGCAGGGTTAAATTAGTTCACTTCACCATCTCCCCTGGGCGTAATTCCCCTAGCATTTTTCCTGCACAAGCTCAACTGAAATGAATGAGAGGTGCAAGGGCTTGCGCCATTCGATTACCTTGATTGGGAGCACCCGACAACCCGCCAATGCAGCCGACGACAGTCTTCATTGCCACAGGCGGCCGTCAGCGGGACCCACCTTCCGGGAATCTGCCTAATCCCGCCAGGGACTGCGCATCCCGAGGACCTCCAAGCAGAGCCTCCAGGTTCAGACCTCTGACCATGGACTGGGTCCTCCCGGGTGGGCTGCTGGGCCACACGGACTCCAGCCTGCCCAACCACTCCTGTGCCCCTGTGCCGGGGCATGGCTGTGTCGAGGCAGGCAGGCAAAAGTGCCCGTGCCTGAGGGGCTGCCCGCCCACACTCCGAGTGCGACAAAAGACAGAGGAGTCTCGCAGGCAGAGTGGGAACGTGCCAGACCCGCATGCCTGTGGGGTTCTCTGGGCATCCTGCTGAACCTTTTGCCCCATGGGGCCCCCAGCCCAGTTAGTCCCGGGATGGTTCCGAACTCTGCTGTTCAACTCTTGCACAAGAGCAGACTCCCCCCTCTCCCCCCTGGTCTGGCACTAACGGAAGCCGACTGCCCCCATCACGGAGCAAGGCCAGGGGAGCTTTGCCCTCCCCCACATCCCCCACTATTTAAAACAGAGGGCCACCGTCAGCAGCAGCTCCAGGAACAAAAGCCGTACCCCCCGCTGCGCGTTCCCTTTCCCCCTCTTGCCTCAGCCAACAACGGCTGAGTAAACTCTGATTTCCCAACAACCTGCAAACTGCTGCTCGGCCCACTGCTGCAGTGCCCGCACGGTCCAGCCTGAGTCGCATTTCAAAATGCCCAAGTGCGGGCAGGGCAGCTGCTCTGGGCCTGCAGAGAGAGTGCTGGGGCACCGCAGAACGGTCTGGGGGCTCTGGAGGCCTCGCGCTGCTCGAGTCAAAGCTGGCTGCAGCCTGACGGGAGCCCCACTGAAGCTGCTCGGCCTTCAGAAACAAAGGAGAGCCAGGCTGGAGTGCAAGACATACGGGGTATCTTTCATCCTGGAACTGGGGCAGCTACAAGGTTTGCTGCTTGTTTAACGTGCAGCAGCTTGTATGACGGGGAGTCAGAGGAGAACCTGCTTAGCCTTAAGGTTGCCCTTGCCTACCTCCCGGGACTGCTGCACAGATGCCATGAGACGCCCTGTCCGGAGCTCCTTCGAGGAAGGGCGGGGGGGGGGGGAATCCAGAAAGTAACAACTAAACAAGAGCATCACAGTGCAGGAAACTCCGAGAAGGTCCTTGGAGGCCTGAGGGACAGCCCTGGCTACCCAACTCTGCCACCACCCCTAAGAGCCCATCCGCTCTGGCTGGGGAGGGCCTGTGGCTGGCTGAAGGCCCTCGTCTCCTGCAAGTCGTGCCTGATCTGGACTGAGCCAATGCGGGTTTCTCCCAGGCCTGCAAGGATCTGCTCTGCTGCTCCTTCTATGGGGAGAGGCCAGCGTTTCTCAGGCAGGCCCATTCCACCCAGCGAGCTGCTGCCAAACCAGGTTTGCAGCCAGCACTTCCTCCAAGCCTCTGGGTTGGCTAAAGGAGTCCAGAGGCCTCCAGCGGGGGATCTCCGCATCATGTCATGTTTCCCTGTGCCTCATACCCTGCTTTGGCACTGGACAAGAAAAGGTCCCTTGCAGAGGTGCTCTCTACACTGAAATCTGGACGGGCACACTTGCAACACGACAGAGGGACTGGGCAAAAACAACGCCTACTTTTTTAAGCATCTTCTTCATTTTGCTATCATCCTTATTCATTTCCATTATTGTTAGAAGAAGTGCAGGACTGTAGCATCATATGCAAGTCAGCCATAACACTTGCACCAGTTTTTTTCCCCTGAAGGTACAGTCATAGCCTTTTGAGAACAAGCCAACTTTTAAAAAATCTCTCCTTACGGTCTTATTTACTTGCATCATTGCCCAAATTCCACATCGCACCACAGGCTGCTTTTCTGGGCCAAACTTCACAGAATTCAAAGCTGCAGGACACAGACCACACCCTCCCACTCTCAGTTAAGGGGACCTTATAACACTCACTAGAAACAAGCAAATACGGCTGCCAGTATCGCTACATATACGAACCCACAATGACCCTCAATCTCTCTCTCTCTCTCCATGATGACGGAATTTAAGTATGTTTAAGTGTTTGAAGGCTCCAGCTCTCCCCTTCTCATAATTTGACCTACTTTAAACCAACCACTTAAAGGCACATACTCACCTCATCTCTGTAAAGGGGACTTGTGTAATACATTATGTCCATTGCACTACTGTTGAGCATGTCCCTTAAACCACGGACTTTATCTGGAGTAATAGAATCAACTGTGTCTAAAATAAAGAAAGGAGACCTAAGTGTTTGGGAGGTTTGAGAAAACTTACAGTTAATTTAAAATCAACAAATCAGGGCAATTTGGGTACACACTCCTAGGAACATCCATGACTCAAGAACGCTCTCCCAAGAATTGAAGTCAGAAAGCCAATTCCAGGTTAAGTATGTTAAGTTGCTCACTACTACTATCCCACTTGCCAATGCTTGGCTACACGTAGCTGTTGAGCATTTGACGTGGTATAGGACCAACAGGCCTTGCCAGTGCCCCATGTGAATTGTGCGCACATCAGCCTTTGCAATGCGCAAGTGTTTCTTGGCAGACGACATAGAAAGAGCTCCCCAAGGGCAGAAAGTCTGACAGCCACTGCCACAGGGGACACAAAAAGCACCACTTTCCAAAAACCACTAGTAGTATTTGGCGGTCCCAAGCAGAAGTACCTCCGTCCAGTGCAAGCTTCGATCTCCATTCGACCGGCAGGAACTCAACATGCGTGGCAAGGTTGCTGAAGTATTTCTCTTCTATTTTCCTCGCAGTATCCCGCATCCTAGAAAAGTGAATATTTACTATATGCAAGTAGAGGTGTTGAAAACAGTTATTTATTTTACTCAGAAGTAAGTAAGCCCATGGTGTTCAGTAAACACAAGAGCAGCAGTGTCAAATGACTACCGCAGCATCTTGTGCTGGATTTGAGTAGGCAGGAGGTCTTGGAGTAAGGGGACAGTCGTCCACTTACTCCAAGTAAAGCCCCAGCCAGTTCAATGGGGCTTCTCAAGTCTGCACCAGCTATTTCTGGTGCAGACTCGAGAACCCCTTTGTCAGACTAATTCGTGTTAGCAGAGTATTTAAAACCTATTAATGACTGAAGAAAACATGCATCATACAGATACTAATACTCAATCACGTCTCAAGTGATACCTCTATTTTTGATTGCTTTTTAAGCAAGGTTGTCAATAAAGGCACATGCAAATTACGTATTGCACCATAAAGCTGCTAACAAACCCACATTCAATAAAAGACAATGAATAAAACTTTCCCTGTGATGCACACACCCTTTGCATACAAGTGCGCACACCCTATGTTTTCCACCCTCTAGTATTTATTCCTAAGAGATTGCAATCTAAAACCTTCAAGACGTAGAATTGAAGAGGACAGGTTCAGACTAAGAACATGCAAAATTAAAAGTCACACGAGCTTTGCAGAAGTTAACAATCACACTGGCCTTTACAAGGGTAAAGGACTCACATGGCAGTGTTTTTGATAATCCTCCCTTGGTCCATTTTTTGTCCAATTCCATGTACAACAAACACAATGTGGGTCGTCGGTGATGGTTTGTCTTCTAAAGTAGCTTCTTCAACATAGCCTCTATGCAGCCTTGTCCCACTACTGGAAGCTGAAGCAAAGAAAGGGCCATCGTTTAATTCTTGCCTTGCATTAATTCATTTAATTCAACTGCACGTCTCTCCGAATGACCAGGGGGAGTGCTAGCATCCTCTCCCCAAGACAGCAGTGTGAAATGAACTACTAATAGATGGAAGAGGCACTAGTAAAATATTTTTGTTGGCTAGTAGTACATGCAGACTTATTCATGGGGCTGATTTTAATTCTACAACACACATACTCGAAGACATTCATAAGCAATGCAGTCCAGACAAGACTTCGGAATAGCACGACCCACTCCATGAACAGCAGGCCCCGTCTGTGGTTTTGTGGTTCCTCTTCCCTTTGTTCCTCCACTGTCTGCAGCCCCCACCTCTGCCCCATAAAGGTACCTGATTCGGACCTTGGGAAACGCACAGTGCTGTACTAAGCAGTTCAGGTGGTGCTTCAAAGGGAGCCAAGTGAGAGCCTTTATGCTGAGACAGACTGGGAAGAGCACTTAAACAGAAATATATTAATTGTAACCAGAGACGTCATCTGGGTGCGCCAGGAACCGGAACGCCCGGATGATTGGCAGCCCTCCGCCCCTATGGCGGAGGGCAGCCACGCCTCCCTGCGCCTCGAATCACTCCATTTCAGAGTGATTCGGACGCGCGGGAGGGCCCAGGAGCAGCTCACCCGTCCTCGGGAGAGGCGGCGTGGCCCGGGCCCGTCCGCGGAACGGCGTACCGGGCCATTCCGCCAGGATGACACCACTGATTGTAACTAATACAATTAATATTTTGATTAATACTAATATTAAACTAGCAACTAAAGTCAGCCCTTTGGTGATAGGGAACCATTTGATTTCTTTCACTACGTGAATAGTTTTGTGAACTGCTCTTATATTGTGGTGAAATGTGGCTATTTCAGTCTTGATTTTATGCTAAGGAATGTTTTTTCCACAGAACTGAAGAAAACAGATTGCCAGCAGCAAACCTCGCGCGTCAGCTTGAGCAGCCTCACCTTTGGAGAAGCCCAGCTTCTGCGTGACTGTCCTTGCGATTTTCGAAGTGGTGGCGTCGCTGTAAAGATACACTTCGTCCACACTGTGCCAGTCCACGTGGTTGCGGCTTAGCTTCAAACTATGAATAGCTGTAGCAAAAAAGGGGTGGTCTTTAGAGTTAAAAAACAAGGAGCAGGACTCATCTCACAGCCAAAAGGGAGAGAGAAACTCAGGACTGTGTGTATTCCATGCCTCTGTGTGCCGCACAGGCGAATCATTTGCAATCCTGCGAACTCCACTTCAGAATGTGTTAAACACACACACACAATTAAAGGCACCAGAGTCTGGTCAACAAGGATCCACAGGGAAGTCCAGTAACATGGACTAGTCTTGGTGAAAGGCACTTCGCAGAGCTGCCCGTGGACGTGGGTCAGCCGCAACGCTGGGCGGGAGGAACGGGTGAGCGGCAGCCCGCCCGTTGCGTACCGCTCTGTTTTGCCGTCTTCCCCGCTGGGCGGGAGGAACGGGTAAGCGGCAGCCCACCCGTTGCGTACCGTTCCGTTTCGCCGTCTTCCCCGCCCCCGCGGAACGGTACGCAACGGGTGGGCTGCTGCTCACCCGTTACTCCCGCCCAGCGGGGAAGACGGCGGAACGGAGCGGTACGCAACGGGCAGGCTGCTGCTCACCCATTCCTCCCGCCCAGCATTCCGGCTGCATGACACCGCTGGTCCTGCCCCTCTGCTGGACTCTCTGTCCCCTCCGGCCTTTAGAGTCATGCCAATCCTTCCAGAATTCTGAACGCTGAAGTCCTCTAAACATCACATTTTAAAACCCCGGCTTATGTGAATTGGCATCAATTAGTCCACGCCAACACGGGGCACTTCCTCGGTTTGTGATTTTCACGTGGCCAAGGGAGGGGCAGAGCCGGCACAGAGTACACACAGCCTGGACATAACCAGAGACTAGAGTAGACAGCTTAGACAGGGGATAACAGAACTTTGCCACCTGCTCCTGGAGCTGCTAACAGGGCAGGAACGTTTTTTCTGCATTTCCCTCACTCCCTAAAAAAAATAGCTCTTTGAGGCTCCTTTCTGCAGGATTGGGGAAACTGCACACGTACAGGTGTCTGAACTCCTTAAAATCTGGTGTCAGCATCTAGGAAATGCTGAAATATGTCTACGCTAAACCAGCTTTCCCTTAGGAGGACGGAGACACACAACAGGACTCGTATGCAGTGCAGATACAGGACACTCCTATGGAACGGAAGATGGTGCTTTAGAGGGCAGGTGTTTTCTCGACAGCACTGACCAGCCTGCGTCCGGGGCTAGCATCCAAATACTGTTTAATGAAAAGCTACACAAACATATAGCCCCCCCACCTGACCTTTCCTTCTTTACAGAGAAAGCGGAGCAATCATAGGAAGGTGCCGCACAGCGTGTGCTCCATCCGTTCCTCGTCTACACTTGCTCTGCTCCAAGTCGCTCTCCAAGAAAGCCTCCTTCCTACCCACAGGGTCTGGAATGCGTGTTTGCCTGACCCCACTGAAATGGCTGTTCTTATCTGCCAGAGGATGCAGGGCTAGGTGGTCTCCAGCGGTGTTATGCTGCTGGAACGCTGGGCGGGACATCCGGGTGATCGACAGCTCGCCCGTCGCGTTCCGGAGCGTGACGCCGTTTGCGTAGCCAATTACGCCGCTTGCGTACGTTACGCAAACGGCGTAACGCTCCGGAATGCGACGGGCGGGCTGTCGATCACCCGGATGTCCCGCCCAGCGTTCCGGCAGCATAACACCGCTGGTAGTCTCCTACTAAGACTTGGAATTGCATCATGGCCAGGGAAGGGCAAAATCTGCCTCTCTCCAGAGCTAAAAGGCAACCCCTGTGTTCTGATGCCGCTGGTCATCGGTGAAAGAAGTCAAGCCACCCATGACAGAGAGAGAGAGAGTGTGTGTGGACATGTTGCTCACTCCTCATGGGCAAATGCCTGCCTCCAGAAGCGTGAACCTTCAGGGTACCCTAAATGCCAGACTGCACCGTATTAAAAGATAGTAATTCCAAAAGAGATTACCTTGCAGTGACATGTGAGAAGACCCAGAAAAGTATTATATTTGAGAGGCCTCAAAAGGCACTTTTTTGGAGTCACAGAGCTGGAAAACGTGCATTACTGGCTACCAAGTGCGTTGTTTTTTTATCATGGCAAGCCAGGTTTGAAGCAAGTGAGAAAAGGCTGCCAAAAGACTAACGTCTAGATTGTCTAGGGGCAAGGAGAGATCCTTCTCTGCACTTCTGTTCCTCTAGTCAAAACCCCCAGAAGTCTTTGCTCCATATGGAGGACACTGTACAGCCAATCTAATTTTCTGCACAAGCCGATTGCAGGCACTCACATTAGCATTTAGGTCCTACTATATTTGGGCTGGATTTCAGCAGGCAGGGATGTGCCAACTGGTATTACTAAAAATAATTTCTGTAACATTTTCTGTAGTACTATGCTGGATAATTCTTATTTAATCAATTTTCATAGTCATAACCATAATCATGTGAATCAAGTTAAACCAATACACAATGGAATTTCAGCAGACATTTGAACTTGGGTCCCCAAAACCGCTCTTGGTCTCAATCCTTATGTGGGGAAAACTCCAAATTTCCGCCTACTGTTCCACCTTTTTGGACTTTCCTATTCTCCCAGGGGCTCCCAATGTCTCAGACTATCTTGCCGAGTCATTCGGATGCAATTACCATTGTTCCCTTGTTGTTCACTTCTTGCTTTGGACTGGCAAAAAACTGGCTTTGAAACAGCTCACTGGATCATGAAGCCCACCTGACTTCCAAGAGCGGGAAACAGGTGACCACCCCTGCAGTCCAATCCCACGGGTTAAACAGGGCAGGTTAATGGCAACAACTTAAAAAAAGCAGGGTCAGCCCCCCCCCACTTCTGCATTTCCCATAGTTCAATGCAAGGAGCACTTGATGCTTTGAAGGGGGCGGGAGTGGCCTGCCCTGCTACAGAACCTGGACGAGCCAAGTAGGGAAAGTTCTCAGAACTGGTGTCGGTGGCTAACTTTATTCCAGTTAGGGGTTTGTTTTTTTTAATTTCCATGCTAACCTTTGCCTTTCCATGATACCTCAAGCAACTTATTTTCACCTTTACAGTATTACTCCCCTGGTACAGCATTACCCTGATTTGGTGTTTCTAGTCTTATAATAACTTGATTTACTTGGGGGGTTTACCCGCCTGGTCTCAGTTCACTTGGAAAGGAAGTAGCAGTTTTGCAAAGGTTGGCAGTTTGAGAATATGAGTTAGAAGTGGTGCCAGTTGCTCGGCGCTGTGCTCTGTGCCCGTCTGCCCAACTACTACACCCTGGCACAGATCCCTTCATCTGGGTGGGACTTGTGGACTGACAAGAGTTCTTAAAGTAGCTGAGAGCTCTGAGGAGCATGGATAACCGGAAGCACCCCATGCACAAAATCATGCGCACGTGTTTTAGAATCCTAATAAATTAGTACACATGGTTAGCGCAGCATCTGCCTTTAATTTTCTCTTTGACAAGCACAGCGCCAATCTTCCCATTAGATCCACAATGCTCTTTTCCTTTCCTGCTTTGGAAGAGGACAGCAGCAATGTCATGCGGAGATAGATGGAAGCATGTGGTTATCTAACACACTACACCGAAAGAGGTTAGCTCTACGACAAAAAGCTTCCTACACAAGACAAGAAGACAAAATCTACGATTACTGTACCTTCAGACCGCTTGCGCTTAAGCCCTGCAGCCTCTGCATTCTCCTTATATCCTCTCCATTGGAAGAGTGAATGGAGGGAGAAGGGAGGGAGGTGGTAGGTAACTAAAAACAAACACACCGAGCTTCAAAGTGACAGTTTGAGAAGGGGGCATCATTGAATTTCACAGAACACTAGCTAAGAAGAATGAAACACACACAATATAGACAACTTATCAAAGGAAAAAAAAAGGCCCAACTTCTGGGCTGATTATTCACTGTGTTATCATTTGCATTTTTCATGAATGCTTGTTGATGCACATAAGAGTCAAAGCAGAGGAGAACTGATCAGTGTACAGCAGCACGACAGACTCACCCAGCACCTTTGATTTTGTGGATCCCCGTTTTTGGGAGTGCTACAATGTACGGCTCAAAAGAGTGGCCTGGAACTGTTAAGCTAGCCTAAGGACGGTTATCAGAAGCCTGCTTCAAGGGGAAAAAGGCCACTGGGGGCTGGATTAGCCAAGACGGCCTGCTGTTCAGACCTCACAGAAGACGGAGGGGGGCATCCCAGCATGCACTGCCTACAACAAGCCTTCCATTCCTGAACAGCACTGGAGCTTCCCTGTGGGGGTAATTGCAAGTCCACTGTGAAGAAGTTTTCAACATTCCCATTTTACAGCTTCCAGAGTATTCAATGAGAACATTGAAGAAGTGATACCCCTTCGAGTCACTGTGCTGCAGTTGGATGGACTTACCTTACCCGCACAGGTAGAGGTCAGTGCTGTTCAGTGTGGAAGGGACATCAAAAGTTGAATGAATGCTGTGGTATCTCACAAGTGGGAGGTTAGGGATCAGGAGGAAGCTGCCGGGTCCCACCTAAGGAAAAGGAGAACAATAAGCACCACGGAGGTCAGTTGTTATCAAAACAGGGAGTCGAGCTGAGCCAGAGCTGAAAACAAAAGATTATACCTTGACGTGCTTTCTTGTGCTAGAAAAGAACTTCAGCCCTGATTTGGAAACGCAAACCCAAAGCAAAACAGCACCATAATAAAAAAAAAAAGTCAGTTACCTGTTTGGAGAAAACCCGTGGCTAGAAACCAAGACCTAGTAGTGCATCCACTGGAACAAAGAATGCCCCAATTGGAACAAGTCACCAACATAAAGCCAGAATTAGGGAAGATTTGGATGAGCCTTGTTCTGGTCCAGGCTTCTGAGAGATGAAGCCTACAAGGCTAAGAAGGACCACACAGACGCTAATAGCAAGTCACCCACCTCAGTCACCATCCTCAAGTCCTGCTGTCTGGGCTGCCTCTTGACAATTTGTTTGGTGGGTACCAGGAATAGGGTGCTCTCAAGGGAGGTGCTGCAACTATGAATCCTGCCTCTGGGGAAGAACCTGGAGAATATTCCCCCACCCTCTGCTTAAGACGAGTGTGAAGTTGCAGATCTGCCAAACGTTTCAGTGTTTGCTGGTGTTCTGACCTGGCTGTGGCTTATTCTTACGTTAGCGTTTTATTCTTTTTTTGTGTGATTGAACGTAAAAATATAAGAAGAACCCTGCTGGATCAGGCCAAAGGCCCATCTAGTCCAGCTTCCTGTATCTCACAGTGGCCCACCATATGCCTCAGGGAGCACACAAAACAACAAGATGCTTGCATCCTGTTGCCACTCCCTTGCACCTGGCACTCTGAAGTAGCCTTCTACTAATGTAAGGAGGTTGCACAACCCATCATGGCCTATAGCCCATGATGGACTTTTCCTCCAGAAATCTGTCCAGTCCCCTTTTAAAGGCATCTAGGCCAGATGCCATCACCACCTCCTGTGGCAAGGAGTTCCCTAGCTTAATTACCCGCTGGGTAAAAAAGTATTTCCTTTTATCTGTTTTAACTCTCCCAACACTCAATTTCAGTGGATGTCCCCTGGTTCTGGTATTGTGAGGGAGGGAAAAGAACATCCCTCTATCACCTCTATCCCTTCCGTGCATAATTTTGTATGTCTCAATCATGTCCCCCCTCAGGCGCCTTTTTTCCAGACTGAAGAGTCCCAAACGCTGCAATCTTTCTTCATAAGGGATTATGTGCCCCAACCCTGTAAACACTTTTGTCGCTCTCTTCTGCACCTTTTCCAGCCCCACTATGTCCTTTTTAAGATGCGGCGACCAGAACTGGACACAATATTCCAGGTGTGGCCTTATCATCGATTTGTACAATGGCATGGTAATATTGGCTGTTTTATTCTCAACCCATTTTTTAATTACCCCAAGCATGGAATTGGCCCTCTTAACTGCTGCCGCACACTGGTGAAAGGATGAAGGCAACAGCTTCTTCTTTATGATGTCCTTGTTCTATAGCGCTTGGCTTGGCCACAGTGCCCAGGAATTTCCAAACGGTGCGCTGGGAGAGCATTACTGGCATGCCACAAATTATAAACTGCCTTTCCAGAGGAAACTACCTGCTGCCTCACTGCATGATTCACTGTTCCAGCCTTACCCACTTCCAGCCAGAATGCCAGATGCAGGGGAGTGGCAGTGAGATGGAAGTATCTTGTTGCCTTGTGTGACCTAGTGGGCCACTGTGAGATACAGGAAGCTGGATTGGATGAGCCTTCAGTCTGATCCAGCGGGGCTCTTCTTACGTTCTTTTTTTTATTTATAGAAACAGGTAAAGGTAATAAAGGTAAAGATATGTTCTTTACATTTGCTGCATTTAGTCCATCTGGTCAAATTACCATCCTGGGAGGAGGCTGCCCATTGTATCTTGCAGGAGTCAGTGATCTGGGTCTGCTCCTTTCCAATTACAGGAAAGAGGCACCCCTATTGCTTTATTTCCTTTGTCAGCTAGCTATCCAAGTCAAGAAGGGTTACTGACACGAATAAAAACAGAATATAATCTGCAAATAGAGCTGTGCAACAAAGAGGCAGACGACAACCCGGTGGTACAACTCAAAGACTAACTGAAAGGGGCACATTTTGCAACTCTCTGTGTTGTAAAGTTTCCAGCGCAAACTTTATGCATCTCAAAGGGGAGGTCACTCGTAGCACCCAAGCGACAGACACAGAGTCCTTGATTCCAACAACAATCAGTTTAACCTCAAAAGAGATGGAATCTGACTAGATGATCAGAGGAGATATCAGAGATAGTACAAGGGGTCACTGAAAAATGTGGGGTGGCAAAAATGTTTGGGTCGCAAAGGGCTTTAAGGCAAGAGCCAACACCTGGAGACAGCTGGCTGTGTATGTGGTATGTTCCCCTGCAACCACCAAAAGCTCTCTATTAGCACCATCAGAAACATTTATATATTGCTTTTTCAGCAAAAATATGGTTCGCAAAGCAGCTGGCACAGCTAAAAAAAATTATGCATCATTTTGCATGAGCCAAAGCGTCTGAGATGGCTGTTCTAGTATGCTGTTAGTGAGATGCCGCCGCCCCCCACCCCCCCGAGGACCAGCCCGGAGGTTCTGAACGCATGACTCAGCTCTGCAAGATCACTCCAACAGAAGCCCTACTTGCCTGAGCTGAGACCTGTTTCACAAAAAGCAGGACAAGGCCAAAACTGCCAGACTGCACACCTGCCCTTAAAGGAAAGCACCTGGTCAGATCCCAGCAGGCCAACCCCCTCCGACTCGCCTGCGGGATTCAACTCTGTGGCAGCAGCACCAGCCCTTCCTGGAGGTGCTGCTGGGAGACAGCTGCAGAGGACAAGACCTGACACACCTGAAGGGCATCGAAAGCCACGTCATAAAACAGAACGATGCACAGCTCTGAAAGCCGCCCAGAGATCCAGAGATGCACGCAGACATGAAGGGGCAGGATCCTCTGATCGGAGGGAATTCCTACGCTTTCAAAAGGTAAACCTTTGCAGAAGGACAAACAAAGCACCACCACGCATTTTAATTCAGGCGGGAACAAACAGCTATTGCAGCAACCGTGTGGTCCCAAGAACACATTTGTGGGGTCAAGATGCAGAACTTTGACCTAGAAGGGTCCCTGCAAAGGATAACAGCACCTTCCAAGGCTAAACGTTTTCACTTAGTTTTGCTTTCCATAGAGATAAGTTACTCTAAGCTACATATTTGCATTTACTCATGAGTAAGCAAACATGGGAAAGGACATGGTGGCACAGCGGGTTAATTCGCTGTTGCTTCCGACCGGAAGGTTGGGAGTTCAAGACTGCGCAACGGAGTGAGCTCCTGTTGCTTGTCCCAGCTCCTGCCAACCTAGCAGTTTGAAAGCACCTAAATGCAAGTAGATAAATAGGGATCACTTCAGTGGGAAGGTAACGGCGTTCCGTGCGCTACGGCGTATTGTCATGCCGGCCACATGACCACGGAAGCTTGTCCTCGGACAAAAACACCAGCTCTACAGGCTTTGAAACGGAGATGAGCACCGTCCCCTACAGTCGGTCACGACTAGACCATTCGGTCATGGGGAAACCTTTACCTTTACCTTAAGCAAACATGCCTTCCTCCACATCCTATTAGATTTTTCAGGGAGACCTTCTTGACAGCATAAGAACATAAGAACAGCCCCACTGGATCAGGCCAAGGACCCCTCAAGTCCAGCTTCCTGCATCTCAGTGGCCCACCAGATGCCTCAGGGAGCACCCGAGACAACTAGATACCTGCATCCTGTGGCCACACCCTTGTATCTGGCATTCTGAGGTAGCTTCCTTCTAAAGTTGCACTAACCATCATGGCATGTAGCCTGCGATGGACTTTTCCTCCAGAAATCTGTCCAGTCCCCTTTTAAAGGCACCTAGGCCAGATGCCGCCGCCGCCACCACCTTCTGTGGCAAGGAGTTCCACAGATTAATTACCAGCTGGGTAAAAATGTGTTTCCTTTTATCTGTTCTAACTCTCCCAACACTCAGTTTTAGTGGATGTCTCCTGGTTCTGGTGTTGTGAGAGAGGGAAAAGAACATCCCTTTGTTGACTCTATCCCTCCCATGCATGATTTTGTAAGACTCAATCATGTCCCCCCTCAGGCACCTTTTTCCTAAAGAGCCCCAAACGCTGCATAGGAACATAAGAAGAGCCCCACTGGACCAGGCCAAAGGGGGTCCATCTAGTCCAGCTTCCTGTATCTCATTGTAGCGCACCAGATGCCTTGGGGAGCACACAAGAAAAGAAGATACCTGCATCCTGTTGCCACTCCCTTGCACCTGGCATTCTGAAGTAGCCTCCTATTAACGTGAGGAGGTTGCCCAACCCATCATGGCCTGTAGCCCACGATGGACTTTCCCTCCAGAAATCTGTCCAGTCCCCTTTTAAAGGCACCCAGGCCAGATGCCGCCGCCACCTCTATGTGGCTGCAGCCTTTCCTCATAAGGGAGGTGCCTCAGCCCCATAATCATTCTGGTCCTCCTCTTCAGCAACTTGCAAGCGGGCCTTCTCTGTGGTAGCCCCTGCCTGTGAAACTCCCTGCCTTCTGTGATTGTGTGTGGCTGGCATCCTCCCTGCCAATGTTCTGGCACCAACTGAATGCCCTTTGATTCAGCCTTTGGCCAGGCTGCTGCAATGGTTTTCCTCTGTGATCTTTGTAAGTTCAGCTTCTCTTCTTCCATCTACTGGATGTTGTCATTACTCATCTTCCCACAGACCAACGGAGAGTGTTCTGCTGACAACGCGGCTCTCGTGGCAGGCTCTGAAGACAGAGGAGGGAAGGAGGTCCAGCCACTTCCACTGCACAGCTCAGCCACTTTCTCATTAGGAAGTATTTATGCACCATTTTTCAACCATCAAGCCTGCTTTTTTAAAAAAAGATGCAAAAGAGGTAACAGCCACTGGAAAAAAAGTGCTAAGCTGGAGCGAAGAATTGCTCTCTTGAATAAACACTTCAAAAGTCTGGTACCGAGTGAGCAGAGCTATTCCCCAAGTAAAGAGAAAGGAGGGTTTCTGAAAAACGTCAGGTCAGAACATATGGGGGTTGGGGAGAAAAGAGGTCCTCTGCTCTTGAAATGAGGCCTCCTTCAGATACATTCCCAACCTTTCTGACTACAACCCTAAATCCAGTTTTTTTCTCAGTCCGGCGAACCACGGCGTTGGTACATAATAACAATAATCACGGAAATGCTCTGGAATGCCCAGAGACGACGACGACATCATCATCATCATCATCGACCTCTGGAGTGCCAAGAGCGAAGCCTTGTGTCACTGAAATTCCAGCTGTGCAGCTTAGAAACAATAAGATTTGAGCTCACCTGTGAATTCCCCTTCTCAGGGGTTCCATGGCAGGCTCAGACCTTGGCACAGAACCACCAGAGAACATTGCTTCCTGCAACAGAAGCAACAGAAGGGAATGACTGTTGCCTTCATGCCCCAATTATGGGCTTTCCAGAAGCATCTGGTCGGTCACTGGGAGAAACAGGATGGACCTTTGATTCAGTAGGGCTCTTCTGATGTTCCTAGTGCGAGTTTGCTCAAGTGCTAACTCACACCTGAAGACTCATGCTCTGATGCTTACCATGCACGCCTGCTAACACTCTCAAAGTTCCCACTGCATGTTCCTGCGCTGCTCATCAGTGACAGGTTCTCCTGAGTTAGCACACTAGGTTGTGGCACAAGTTTGGGCGAGACATACATTTTGTAAAAAACAAAGACCAGACACGGAACAAAAGAAGAAAACTGAGACCAGCACGGAGTCCTGGGATGAATTCAATGGGCTCCCAGTCCTTTCCTTTGAAAGCCGGCAGCATAGGAGGAGCTGAGTAACAGGCTTCTTCTAGGCCCCTGGGCGCTAGTCAGGATCCACCCACCGCCAACACCTGAAGCCACATATCCAAACCACTGGTAGAATCTACTATTGGAGGGATCGGTAGCCCAAGCCGAGAACCTCAACTTCCTAGCAAAGGGGATCCAAAGCACACCAGGCACCGTTTGTTATGAAGAGAATCTTGAATGTGCTACTCCAGCCTAAGGGCACCTTTAGCATTTATCACGATAGCTACATAGATAGGGTTACCAGATACGAACTGGGACAGAGTGCCTATTTATTTTTTTTGAAGAATTTATACCCCGCCTTTTCCATGCCAAAGCACATGCACAAGGCAGCTTCGTGGGCAGGCTAGTCTAAACCACCGTATTTTCAATGGGGTTTTTACAAGCATACAGTATTCTTGTGATCCTCCAATCCTCAGTCCCA
Source organism: Lerista edwardsae (assembly GCA_029204185.1). Taxonomy (NCBI): domain Eukaryota; kingdom Metazoa; phylum Chordata; class Lepidosauria; order Squamata; family Scincidae; genus Lerista; species Lerista edwardsae. The sequence continues at coordinate 2,777,734 of JAJKFI010000137.1, read as the reverse complement.
GATGTAGCCTTCACAGTGTGGTTCTCTCCTTTGGCTGCCTGCCATCAAGCCTCAGCAGGCAATCGCAAGTCGAGCCTGGACAGGTCCTCAAGGTCATATTCCGTTCTTCTGCTGGCTGGCCTTCTCACACCCTCTCCCGCAACTCTCACTTGCGGTGAGTAATCGGCTCCACAGCGACTCTGTTCTGCCACCACAGGTACTGCAGCTTGTCACAACCTGGCATCCGTCTCCCATCCCAAAACAAACCATTGATTCTCCTGCTTAGCTTCAGGCAGAGCCAGCAGCTCAACCATCAGTCCACACTGTCCTGCCTATACCTTTAACCCTTGTATAGAAGAGGGAATCTGGGCACATGCAGCTCATCATGGAAGGGTTTCAAGAGCTGCACCTGTCAAAATTCCTTCTATACAATGGTTAAAGGTAGAGGCACTCTGGCCCAGTTTGTAACCCTATACATAGAGACTCTGAGATATCCTTCCCTTGAATTTGGAGTCTCTATGTACCTGATACGAACTGTTAGAAGCCCAAGAAACACAGGTCTTTTTGCCTGTTTGAGGCTTTTCAAAGGCAGTTGGCTGACTGCTGATGAGGTCCATATGAGGTAGCAAAGAAACCAAGCACACCGTAAACTGCTGTGATGCTTTCCTTGCTATTTAAATGTTTTTCAAAAATATATGGCAATTTTGTGTGTGCCACTCAGAAGGTCTCTGTGCCACTAGTGCCGCCAGTTGGCCATTCCTGTATCAGCACAATTTGCTGTACGACATAATTGTGTCTTAAACATTCTTCAGATCTTAGCCAACCTCTGAAACACGGTCACACCTGCAGCCAAGAAAATGACCTGAGGTCAGTGAGGCAAGACTTCACTTCAAGCGTGGTCATACCCAGGCACAGAAAAGGGCTGCCTTGTCAAGTGTTATTACTTCAAAACGCATTAAATAATGGCACTAGTCTGTCTCTTGGAAAACTCTTTTGGGAAGGACTGGTTGCTTATAATTCTTTGAGTACATATACACATAGAGAAGTTCTGGGCATGCACAGAGTTGACCTCACAACCAGAAGAAGATATTCAGTGGAGTGTCACAGGGGACCCTGCATTGGTGAACATTTTTATGAACGATCTGGACCAGCTCCAGTGCTTAAAAGTGTCATTGGCATGATCAGCTTACCCCTCTGTCAGGGACCCTTGCAAAGACAGCCCCAGGGTCTTTGCCGCTTCCAGAGTCCAGCTCTGGCCACATGACCACGGAAGCTTGTCCTCGGACAAACGCCGGCTCTTTGGCTTAGAAACGGAGATGAGCACCGCCCCCTACAGTCAGTCACGACTAGACCATTCGGTTGCGAGGGAAACCTTTACCTTTTACTGCTCAATAGCAACTATTCCCTATTCCACAACCCTGCTCCACTTAGAAGCAGGCACCCCCTGTACTGTATTTTAACCACTTTATAATATAGCAAAGTGTTCACACAAGATCTACCACTATCAGGGTTATCCACTGGCTTGCAAACAGCCGAGAAACTTCATTCAGTCTCTCGAACATCATTCTGCACATTGCCTGGGTAATGCTGTTAGCAATGAACAATTGCTTAGAGGTGAAGAATTCATCTCTGTGAGAGACACTCAGAAGAATGAGTGCAGCACGCAAAATACAAGCCGACTCTGGGCAAAATTTGGCCAAGGTGATTCTGCTTTACAACCACCACCATTTTTTGCCAGCAGGTCCACCATTCTGACACTGGCAGTAGCAGACGCTTGAACTATTTAAAAACAAAACACAAAAACTTCTGTTAGAGAATGGCCACATTTCAGCTTTTTTTGTGGGAAAGGTCCTCTTTCTAGCATTTTAGTATGTACTGATTGCAAGAGATTCAGAGCACAATCCTCACCTGCAGTTAGGGCAAAGTTTGGCTAGCACAAGGGACACCGTAAAGTATGTTTAGACCACACTCTGAGTCAGAGAGGCCAGCACACAGACGTGCGACATCCTCTGAGAGCGGTCCAAATGTGCTTTAGGATGTCCCTTGTGCCACCCAAACTGTGCCGGCCTAACTCCAGGTTAAGATTGCGCCCTCAGTCTGCATATCCTTGCCAAAATCTGTGTTGCAATTACCAGATCGTTAAAGGGAAGCCTATCTTTTTGAAATCTGGTAATTGCAACACAGATTTTGGCAAGGATATGTAGACTGACGATATGGAGAATGGGAGGATATTACAACACCCCTCCAAAATCCTTCACGCTCTTGGCTCTTCATCTTCCTTGGGAATTGTTAGAATCTGAACTAGAAGTACGCCTTTCAGACTGCAATGCTAAGAGTACATGTACTTAAATGCCAGTCCCGCTGAAGTCAGTGCAACTTTCAAGGAAATGCTTCAAAATCAGAGCGTAAGTAGTACAAATCTCTATATTAGTTTCAATGATATCAGAAGCTAGAAATGCAAAACAACAAACCTACAGAGATTTAAGGTGAAACAGAATTGACCAATCAGACACCTTCGCCGCTCTTCCCAAAGAATGACTGCTGCTCTGATGGGTGCAATCCACCATTTGATGCTCCATGTGATACTCCATAATGATCCTTGCATGATGCTCCCATGCAAGGACTGGGAGTGATTTCCACTGATTTTAGAGGCAATCACATAGGGTTTGTCTGACTCAACCCAAAGGGTAGCAGAGCCTGCACTGGCTGCAGAAGCTCCCAGCCACCAGGCATACATACATGTTCTGGATCCCAGCCTGCTGGACTTCCATGCACCAGTGAGACACGCATGTAGGCAAATGTAACATCCACTGTGAGCATGCCCAGCATACACAGACTGTACTGGTTAAAACTCATCCAAAGGGAAGGCATTACTAGTGTATTGCTAGTGTAATTCTCCTTGCCAATAACTACTGTATATATCCATGTTTAAGTCAAAAATGTATGCCTTAAAATTCACCCTGAAAGTACGAGTTGACTTATACACAGGTCAACATGGAGAAAAAAGCCTCTAAGAACAGCTAATTGCCCCAAGGCACCAACAGAAAGCCAACAAAAAAAAGGAGCCATCTTCTCAAGACAGGAAGAGAGGTGAAGGCACTTATGGGAATTGTAGTCTTTATAAAAGGGCTGCTGCTATGGAAGTACTATACTGTATCACTCACAAAGCCAACAAATCCCATAAGTGCTTTTATCTCCTTTCCTGTTTGGAGAAGAAGGCAAAATGGCTCATTTTTTTATTTTTGGCTTTCTATTGCTGCCTATTACTACTGTACTGATAAGTCATTTTCAAATAATTTCATACACGCTTAAGTTTTACCCTCAACTTACCCACAGATCACACCAAATCCTATGATTTTTGACTTAAAATCTGCCCTTGATTTATCCATGAGATAGACTTATGCACGAATATATATGGTATCTAAAATCACCTACCCTAAACACAGATCAGTAACTCCAATGACTCAAGAGGCAGCTAAGCACCAGGCTGCTATGTAACAGGTACAGAAAAAGTATAGCACTATTAACATTGCTTTCTCTTGTCTCCTACCCATTCTCCTAAAGCAAATCTTTAGTAAAAGAGCTAAACTCTCTGACCAAGGTTCAAGTCTATGAAATGCTCTGTTAAAGTAGCTAACAAGCATGACAATTTTATCTGTCTGCTGCTGCACATCAGCATGCCCACTGGGCACAGAAGACACATATCATAAGTGCCCTGTAAAAAGGGGCGAATAGCTGGCTGTTGTCTTCCAGTAAAGCCCCAGATTTGGGCCTTCTTGTGGCATCAGCAGGGGGAGGGAAGGGGCAACAGGTTGAGGCAAAGCAGGCGAAGGAGGCAAAGCAGGTAGCCAGAGCCCATTATTGCCCACGGTACTCAGACTTTGGCATACTCACAAAAAAATTATTGCCCAAGATAAATGGCTCATAGCACTTGAACATAGCACTTGAACATTGCCCCAACCATGATAGCTATCAGCAAAACCGGAAATCCAGCATTCCATCAACGCTTGGCCATTTAAAAAACATATTTTGCTATATTGCAAAACAACTCAAATAAAAGGGCGAACAATTCTATTAATCCTGGGCAGAGTCAGTACCTAATGCCAAAATCGCACACAGTTTGAGCCTAATTATCAGCTCAATTATCAGCTCAATTAGTTTGAGCCTAATTATCAGCTAACTTTACATCAACTGATTTGGCTGAGCTGTCCTCAGGCTGGTATGGATCTCAGCTACGATTTGCGCAAGCAGAACAGCAGTTCTGCTCATACCGATGGCAGGGAGAAGAGACAGATTTCAGCGGACCATCCCCTAACTGGCAGCTGCCCACATGATTCCCGAGGGGCCCCTAAACCTCAAGGTCAGCTTTTCAAGACACTGGGGAGTGCAGGAGCAAAACACCCCTTTCTGTGAGTCACAGGCTGCCCACTGTCTCCGGATCCAAGACATTATCTGGACTTTCAAAAATGTACTCCGCATACCAGTTTTTCAGGGGATAAAACTATTATGGCAGGGAGGTCTTTGAAACAGCTCACCCCTTAATCAGGGAGAAAATAGCTACACACGGAATATTTCTATTGGCTTTCGTTGCTGCTGAAACAACCACATGGCATAATGGACAGTGCAACATGAGCCAGTTTTCAGAAGCACTTCAGAAAACAGCGTCAGGAGACTGAAGCAAGTAATGGCTAATTGTGCCAAATGCACAAAAGGGCATGAGCACCATAAGAGGAAGCGCACAGCAGGCCATGTGGGGCAGCCCCCTCTTACCCTCTTTGCCGTCGACGGGTTTGGCCACTTCCATGTCAAAGCTCTCCGGCAACTGCTGCCCTTTGAAACAGCTGAGGTGTTCTTGTTCTATCAGGTTACTTTCCTCTTCTTCTAAGGGCTGCCACGTGCCATCGACAAACCACTGTCCACGCATCACAGGAATCTTTTCTGTTTCTAAAACGCAAGAAAAGAGGCAAATGTAGTACACAGCACAGCACTCGTTAGAATGGGACACGTTTTGTATTGCCTGGCCAAATCCAGTCTGCCTACCAGTTCAAGAGTAGTACACCTTTTCTCCCGGCAAAAAGGGGGAGGGAGGAGATGAAACACTTTATACTGCAAAATATTTGCATCGATTAGACATTAGGGCTATGGAGATGCACCAGAAGTCCACTCAAACAGAAAGCATCAGAAACCCCTTGGAGACCGTAACAGCCTAAGAAGAGCCCCTATGCTGGATCAGGCCAAAGGCCCATCTAGTCCAGCCTCCTGCATCTCACAGTGGCCCACCAGATGCCACAGGGAGGTGCCTAAGGGATGGCCCACCAGGTGCCTAACCCTAATGTCTAAAAGATTCACTTAATAGCACTAAAGAGGATTTTATGTATTTGGAAGTGTTGTACACCACTTTTCCAAAGTTCAAAACAGTTCCCTGGTTTGCATGTGCTCATGTTCCTTGTCACGTTGGGATTGTGTGTCTGGGGACGGAGAAATGGTTTTCTTGGCAGGTAGCTGTGTGCCCTGTGATAGTGGGAAAATGGTCCACTAGTCAAGCATCTGGGGTTTTGAAAAAGTGATCCCACACACAAAAGGAACCTCTGTTGCTGAGGCGGCTGCCTGAGTGGATACGGGCCCTGCACAGCCTTGGAGTCCAGTCCTGTCCAACTTCCCAGTGCTGATGGAGCCGTGCCAGTGGGGTGCACACTGCTTTCTGTGCTGGGGGGGGGGCAGTCATTGGTGCTTCACTGCGGCTGCATTGGCTCTGGAAAGTTGGGTAGCATTGGGCCCTTGATCTTTTTTTTAAAAGGGAAAAAAGTGGGAGGAGGAGTGGTAGAGAATAACTAGAATGAGAGAAAGCTGAAATATTTTTCCAGATCAGCATGCAGAATGGGGGACGTCTCCTTCAATTAGGTATTAACTTTAGCACTGTAAAACTAGGATAAACAGGGTATAATTATTAGTGGGGGGGGAATAGCTGTGTTACCCATTTCTATGTTGTGACTGTGAACCAACTCCAAAATCAGACCGCAATTTAAAAAATCAATGTGTTTTGCATTTCCTTAAAACTGTAGATCAAATAGATAGAAGCCGAACTTTTCCAACATAAACCCCCTCGTCCCCTACGATAGTCGGATACAGTCCAGCGTTGCTGCCCAGGTTCCGTGATTTTGGGGGGACAAAAAGTCCAGAGATAATGGGGCTCGCAGAGAAAGACGCTTCAGAACTGGTCCTGGAAACAGCCAGAATTCCTCACAAAATCACGGAACCTGGACAGCAATGCTGGACTGTACCGTAAGGGAGAGCGCCCGAGATTGGACCTTGCAGAGGGCAGCACAAGCCTGACAGACCACAGACAGGTGAGGAGGTGTTGCCACCTGCAACACAAGTCCAATGAGGCTTCCTGAGAATATGCGTCAGTGGGAGGAAGGCAGGATTTCACAGCAGGGCAGGGGCAGTTTCGAGGAAGGGCAATCGCAGGTACCCCAAGGAATACTGAGGGCAGAGGGCCTTCCTTCCTCCAACCAGCTGTGATTTTATTTCAGTCAGATGATGCTCCCAATAGCTGTAAGCAGGTCACTATTAAGAACGTAAGAAGAGCCCCACTGGATCAGGCCAAAGGCCCATCTCGTCCAGCTTCCTGTATCTCACAGCGGCTCACCAGGTGCCCCAGGGAGGCATGAGACAACAAGATGCTTGCATCCTGTTGCCACTCCCTTCCACCCGGCACGCTGAAGTAGCCTACTACTAATGTAAGGAGGTTGCCTATAGCCCACGATGGACATTTCCAGAAATCCGTCCAATTCCCCCTTAAAGGCATCTAGACCAGATGCCATCACCACGTCCTGTGGCAGAGAGTTCCACAGATTAACTACCCGCTGGGTAAAAAAGTACTTCCTTTTATCTGTTCTAACTCTCCCAACCCTCAGTTTTAGCAGATGCCCCTGTTGTGAGAGAGGGAAAAGAACATCCCTCTATCGACTCTATTCCTTTACTATTTACTGTAATATTGCTGTTGACCAAAAAACAGCCAACCCTTAAACCTTCACAAAGCTGTGCATTTACTGGTGCCCGGGATGCTGGTGCCCGGGAATCTCCGTCAGAAATCTCTCAATGTGCGCCCTGTGCAGCTATAGCAAACACGTTTTACTTTGATTTAACAAGATGGCAAAACTGCTTCCAAAACAGGAGCACTCTCTACTCACTTTAGGCTCACTGCCTCCCAGTAGCCACTTTTTCCATCCCCTCCTCAGCCAGGTATTGCCTTCTCCCCTCTACCACACCCTAGTTCAGTGATGGCAAACCCATGCGTCAAAGGTGACACGCCACAACGTTTGGGGTGACACGCCAGAGTTCACAAACACCTGACAGAAGTTGGGTTTGTTTTACTTGTTTTTCATGTTTGCAATTATTTGATGTTTCTTTACAGAGTACATAGCACCACACATGATTGGACAGTAGTTTTCGTTTAAATCTATATATGTAAAACTGAACGTATGTGTGTATGTGTGTCCCAGCATAACTCTGGAATGCCTGGAGCGATTTACACCAAACTTGGTACACATACGTCTTGCAGTCTGGAAAGAAATACTGCGGGGGTGAGACACCCCTAGCAGTGGGGGTGGGAAGGGGGTGACGTAAAAATAATCGAAAACGGCCGATATTAGTGTCAAATCCACAGTTTTTGGGGTTGCTGAGATGAATAGTGACACTCCCGATGCCGTTTAAGTTCATGTTCAGCCTCTATCAGCATGGGGGGTGAGAAGGGGTGCAAAGTAAAACGTCCAAAATGACCGACATTCATGTCAAATCCATAGTTTTCCGGGTTGCTAAGCCGATTGGGGACAGTCCCAATGACATTTAAGCCCAAGTGTAGTCCAATATAATGAATAGAACTCTGTAGAACCTTCTGGAAATGTTTAGAAATCATTATGCCCCGGTCTTGGACTCCAATCAAATACTTGCCATGTTACCAGGCGCAGTCACTGAATACAAGGCTATCGATACTGTAGTAGATGCCTATGAGGTTGTCAATTTCCCATCAGACTTCCTAAACTCACTTGATCCGGCTGCATTGCTACCACATCGTCTTTTACTTACAGTGGGATCTCCAATTATTTTACTACGGAACCTCCACCCGCCAAAACTTTGCAACGGCACAAGGCTGTGTGTCAAGAGGATGCTGGGTACTGTAATTGAAACGACTATCTTAACAAGAAAGGGAGAGGGCGAAACAGTGTTTATCCCATGGATAACACTCATTCCGACGGATCTCCCTTTAACTTTAAGAATTTCCAGTGAGACTTGCATTCTTGATCACGACTAACAAGTCACAGGGGCAGTCTATTAAGTACTGCGGAGTGGATTTGAGATCACCATGTTTCTCCCACGGACAACTTTATGTTGCTTGCTCAAGGGTGGGTTCACACAAGAATTTATTTATTCTTGCTCCTGGAGGTGAAACTAAAAATGTTGTTTATAATCAAGTTTTGAGTTAAATTAATATTATAGTGAATTTGTAAAAGATTTCACTTTATAATTTTTATACTGTACGTATACTTTTAATTATCTGTACATAACATAACATTACTTCGATTTCACACTATAGATAGAATTCATTCCTTTTCCTGTCTAATAGAAGCTTGGGATAAATAAATACCCGGGCAACGCCGGGTAAGGACAAGCTAGTAAATGAATATAAAGAATTGTTTCTCTTTTGTTTGAGAGGAAGGATTTGACACACCAGCAGAGTCCAATTAAGCATTTTCTGAAGTTTTGACGCACCGAGCCCAAAAGGTTCATTATCACTGCCCTAGTTTCATTCTCTCTCCCCCCCCCCACAGCACAGCTAGATGGCTTCTGCCTCGTGTGCCTGTGCCAGCCCAATGCCGAAAGCATGCATCTATCCAGTTACCAGAATGCTCCCATGAAGCCCCACCTCCTACTCCTTCCAGAATGCCAATACAAGGAAAGCTGCTTTCTGCATCCAGAGCCAGGGCGCATCTTCCCACAAGTAAAGAGAATAAATGAAGCCAAACTGAGCACAAGATCCGGGTTTTGAAAAGGGAATTCTAAAATGAGAATTTATAGGGAGGGCAGAGCACGAATGAAGCTCTTTTTTCACTATAATCAGGGTCAGGAACCAGATTCTTCCCCTTATCATCTGCCTTTACTAAACATCACATTTCACACGCATTCTTGATTACTCTAATTACTGCCCAGAAGACAGCAGCGTTTCCAATGTATTGGCAAACAAAGGAAATCAGGCTGCTCAACGACGCAACTGCTGAACTGGCCAGGCCGATCTAGAAACGCAGATGTGGCTCGAGAGGCTCCATCAAGATGGTACGTGCAAAGAAGTTCCAGAACTGTCTCTTCCCAGCTGGCGGAACTGGGGATGCATGTTCGGCACCCTGGGCTATTGGCAGCAGGGTCTATCCCACGACGTTCTTTAACGTCTCCCAGAGGTGGAGAGGAAGACTGAAAGCATGCAGGTGATGCTCACTGCAGTGGTCTTCAGCTGGTCCAGAGCTTGGATCCATCTCAAACCTTAACGTGCAACATGGGACCAACCTTCAAGAGCCAGCACACGAGGAGCAGAGAAATGTGGGGCACAGTCCCACTGCCGCAGTCCCTCTTCCTGTCTTGCTGCGTTTTCTTCTCCACCATAATGGTGGCCAATCAGCTAATGCTATGCTAGCCTGCCCTTTTTTCCTCCTTTCAGGCCAACTGGAGGAAGAGACAGGCCGACAGCGACAAGGCAACAGCTGTGTACTCCATTTGAAAGGAAGAAAAAGAAAACGAGACAAAGTAGAGGAAGGGGGATGAGGCAGATGAGTGGGAAACGAAGGGGGCTAGTTGAAGATTAGGGGCTGCAGGCAAAGCAACCCCAAAGCCAACATCTGGCGAGAGTTACTTGGTCTAGGACCCCCAGCACTGGCTACAGCTCAACCTTGCATTGGCCTGCCAGTCAAAACAAAATGGCGGCAAACAGCATGGCTGTGACCTGCATGTTGAGTTCTGCACGTTGACCCATCTTTTGAAGACCTCTAAAGTTGGAAGAACCACTGAATTAAAAAGCGAGGAGGCAGACTGCGTCTGCAGAGCTCCTGACCTCCACTAAAAAAAGACTAGCAGAAAGAGGCAATTTTCACTCTAACTATACTGCTGTTGTCAGTTCTTTCCGTACCACTGAAATGATATAGATTTGAGTGTAGGGTCCTTGACCCTTCCCCATTACTTCTACTGTATTTGTTATATACTCAAAAACCTCTTAAAATACTGAAAACTAGCAGGAAGAGGAAATTGTTCAAAACACTACAAATTCAAATCGTTCAAAACACCACATGCTCTTATAAAGAGTATGCAAAATAAGATTAATGCAAATGCGGACATATATAAGTTGCAGAACTCAGTTTTTCTCATTACAGAATTTACATTCACGCAATGTTTAATTTTCTCAAGGCAGAACGGACACAGCCCTGGAAAGGGAAGAAGGTCCAAGTGAAACCACCACTCAGCCCATGGCCGGACCTGTTCAAGGATGAAAACAGGCAACTATCCTGATGACGAAAGGGACTATGGAAAAGGAATGGTGGGGGAGCACCTAAAGGAACACAAGCGATGCTAGGACTGCAGCAGAGATCAAGCCGGTGGCAAAGTGAGCACAGAACAATACCAAGTCTCTCTCTGGTCAAAACAGCACGAAGAATATTTATCCCAGGACAAGGGACAGGAGGGAGGGAAGACTGAAAGAAGGAAAGTGTTGCGAGGGGCCCCAGATGCTCAGCTGCAGCTCTGTCGCCACTCTTGCAGGAGGTGGGTTCTTCTAACTGTGAGCAAGCAGGTTTTGGGAAGTAGGAGGCAAGAGCCTGGGAATTGCAGTGCTGCAGATGAAGCATCTGCAGGACCATCTATGTTCAAACACCATCAAAGATACAGGCAGCTGAAGCAAAAGTAAAGAGACAGATTGCAACCATGTCAGAAGCACTTTGGCAGTGGGAGATGGGGAGTAAAAAATAGTACCCAAATAAGGTGCTAGCAAGTGTCTGTGGGGGGGGGGTGTTCATAATGCCAGGAGACCCAGTCATGCCAGGAGACCCAGGAGACCCTTTTGTGATGCCAGGAGACCCAGGAGACCCTTTTGTGATGCCCACCTTGAGCTACCAAGGAGGAGGGAGAGCAGGAAGTGCTTGTAAATTTCATTGTCTTCTGCCTGAACCCCTCCCGTAAAACTGACTGGCAAGGGAGTCTGAACAGACAGAAAGGAAATATTTTGAAAAGGATAAGAGGAAAATACCCCAGATTGGTGAGGGGGGGGGGATGGGTGTTCAGTAGGTTTTATGATTCACATTTGTGTTTAATACAGGTAAACCCCACCCTCAGTCTGGTGTCTTCTGGTGGTGCAAGAGTAATAGACTACCTCAGAATGCCAGATGCAGGGGAGTGGCAGTGAGACACAAGTATCTGGTTGTCTTGGGTGCTCCCTGGGGCATCTGGTGGGCCACTGTGAGATACAGGAAGCTGGACTAGATGGGCCTTTGGCCTGATCCAGCAGAGGGGCTCTTCTTATGTTCTTATTTCTTCACCCAGCAGGTGACTGATCTGCAGAACTCCTGCCACAGGATACTGTGACAGCAGCTGGCCTGGACGTCTTCAAAAGGGATTGTACAGATTAGTGGCAGGGAAGTCCCTCACAGGTCACAAGCCCTTAGAATCATCATACGCAACCTCTGCACTCTAGAGAAGGTGCCCCTCTGAATGTTCTCTGCGAGAAGGGCAACAGGGGAGGGTCTCTTGTCTCGGTGCTCCGAGGCACCTGGGGCGGGAAACGAAAGAAGCTGGCCTGCAGGGCCCTTGGCCTGGTCCAGCAGGGTCAAGCGAGGCTCTGGGGAGTGGACGCTGAAGGGGGACGGAGCAGATGCTCAGCATCCTCAGCTCTGTTCTTGGGCTGCGCAACGGGAGGCCTGCAAAGGCAGCCCAGCCCTTGTGCGCGACCCCCGGGCGCTCCAGGCTCCCAGCGACCCCCGCCTGGCACACACCCCTCCGCCAGCCTGCAAGTCCCTCCTGCACAGGGGACCCACTCCTTGCAGCGACGCCCGGCTCGCCCCGCAGAGCTACACCGGCGCCCCTCCCCAGCGCGCAGGCAGGCCGGCCGGCCGGCCCCGCTCGCGGGAGGCGCCGCGGCACTTACGGTTCCAGTAGACCGGGTAGCACTCGGCGTTGGCCACGTCCACCTCGTAGAGGCCGCTGCGGACACAGACCGGCCCCGGAGGCGGGTCGAGGCTGGCGGCGGTGCCGCGTCGCTCGGGGCTGCCGGCGGTCGGGGTCGGGGCCGGGGAGGCGGCGGCGGGGCTGAGGCGCTCCACTGCGCGGAAAGCGCGCTCGATGCGCAGCGAGTCGTAGCCGATGAAGGGCTTCCAGCTCTTGCGGTCCTCGCGGTAGAACCAGCGCACCTCCTCCGGGCCCAGCTCGCGCACCACCTCGTAGCAGCAGCGCCCGGCCGCCGCCGCCGCCGAGGAGGACGAGGACGCGCTGCGGCTGCCCAGCCCCCGGGCGCGCCTGCGGGGCTCCGCGCCCACCGCGCCGCCGCCGACGCTCTCGCTGCTGCC
>JAJKFI010000137.1:2707525-2755156 GCA_029204185.1 Lerista edwardsae | reverse complement strand
CCAGTTGAGAGGGCTTTCGTTTGAATTCTTTTGATTTGATATGGTAACTGCGCTGGTAAGGAACTGGACTAATCGAAGTGTGAACGTTTGTGGCCATCAACAGCTCACAAAGGTCCAAGTAGAATAGAACTGATGCGGATGGTTCATTTGCTCAGAGGCACCGCCTGTTCCAGGCTCCTTCGTGCTCGCTTGATTCTGCTTTCAGATATGGGCAGGAGAGGTCACTATTCTGAACTTAAAGTGCATTTTTGGTTACTTTTAACTCCACAGAAAATCCTGTGCAGGATCAGGGGCCAAAAAGGGTGCGGGGGCACCCTTCTTAAAGCACCTTTTCTCCTTTGTTTGAAAGTCCATTGCTGCTTTCAGGAAATTCTCGACTGTCTGGAATAGCTTTCCCTCCTCCAGGATTTGCAGGTAAAGTGGTGGGATAGAGAGGACAGGTGTGTTCCAATCTGGTAACCTGATGACATAATCAAGCCCAAGCTTTCAAACCCAAGCATGCAGTGGGATCTGTAAGTGTAGGGGGCCAGGATGCCTTGGACAAATACAAACGTCACCGGGATAAGGCCTACTGTATATTGTCTAGCAAGCTGCATTCAGGGAATTTATTTTGGGCTGTGATTCTTCCAAGCCTGCCAGCCAACTTCCTTGGTTTAATATAGCAATGCATTATTGGACCACATAATTGAGGGCGACGGTGCCTTAAAGTGGCCTTAAAGTGCCAGCGCCATGGCAGCCAGGAAAAGCCGGCAACTTTAGCGCCACTTTAAGGCGCCCCCGCGGTTTGCAGAGCCGGGGGGCATGGTGGCGGCTTCCTTCCCCGGGGCTGCCGCTCGGGCACTTTAAGTACTTGAGCGGCAGGCTGGGAGGGGAGACACCGGCGCGCCTCCCGGCTCAGGGCACAGGGGGTTGCAAATTTGCGGGTGGGGAGTGGGGCACCATGCCAACGGTGCCCCCCCACCTTATGGAGCCCCAGGGCTCATGCCCCCTGCTGCCATACCCTAGTTACGCCTCTGATGAGCACTACCCACTAAGCACTACCTCCCTTGGTCTTATCCAGCTACCTTCCCTGACAGCCATTACATGAAGTCTGGATTTCGGAATAGTCTGGATTTCCAATGTCTGGATAAGGGATCAACAAGGTTACTGGAACAAGGTTACTGGGCAAGAGGCACTTTTTCAAGTGGTGTCCTCTTATATTTAGCAGGGGGAGAGCAATTGTCCCTCTTCACCCCAGCACAGTGTCTTTCTTGTGGCTGTTGCTGGTGGTGTTCTCCATTCTTTTAGATTGTGAGCCCTTTTGGGACAGGGAGTCATTTAACTTTAATGTTATTATTTGCCTGTAAACCGCTTTGTGAACTTTGTGTTGAAAAGCGGTATATAAATACCATTGATTGATTGATTGATTGATTGATTGACTGATTGATTGATTGATTGACTGACTGTACTCTAGACCAGCCATTCTCAACGGGGCGGGGGGGGGGAGGCATATTACCTGTGTTCAATAATAAATGATTTTGGGCCCAATCCTATCCAACTTTCCAGTGCTGATGCAGCCACCGCAAATAGAGTTTATGAGTGGGGGAAGTCACAGAGGTCTCCTCAAGGTAAGGAATGTTTGTTCCTTCACCTCAGGGCTGCAACGCAGCTACATCAGTGCTGGAAAGTTGGATGGATACAGGATGTGGGCCTGATCCAGCAGGATTCTTCTTCAGCAGGATTTGGCTATTTATACTTGTCTTTTCTTATTGTATCCTGGTTTGACAGGGGGCCCTGGAATCTGAGAAGATCTCCTAAGGGGCTGTGGCAAAAAAGAACTCCTAATGGGCTATAGCTTCCTTTCAGCTGGATTGTCAACCTATATACACCAGTGGTTCAGTATAAGACTTTTATGATGGAAAGTGTCAGAAACTCTGCTCATCCTGACAGGACATAAGAACATCAGAAGAGCCCTGCTGGATCAGGCCAAAGGCCCATCTAGTCCAGCTTCCTGTATCTTACAGCAGCCCACCAGATGACTCAGGGAGGCATGAGACAACAAGATGCTTGCATCCTGTGGCCACTCCCTTGCACCCGGTACTCTGAAGTAGCCTACTACTAATGTAAGGAGGTTGCACAATCCATCATTGCCTATAGCCCACGATGGACCTTTCCTCCAGAAATCTGTCCAATCCCCTCTTAAAGGCATCTAGGCCAGATCCCATCACCACCTCCTGTGGCAAACAGTTCCACAGATTAACTACAGGAGAAAGCTGGTGTCTTCCTTGGGGGTGTTGCAAGGGATAATAGGATCCTTTAGAATGCCAGATGGAGGGGAGTATCTGGCTGCCTTGTGTGCCACCTGGTAGGCCATTGTGGGATGCAGGAAGCTGGACTAGTGGGCCTTTGGCCTGATCTGGAGGCGTGCCGGGGGAGTAACGGGGCAGCGCAGTGGGTGGCGACAGGGGCGGTGACGGACAACGGCCATTGCATTGTATCCTAAGCCCTGTCCCCAGCCTCGGCGGCCCCAATTCAGGCCGCTGCTACACACGTTCACCTGTGCCTGCAGATCAGCAGGCGCAGATCCGAGCAGCCCCATAAGGCTGGTTGGGGCTTACCTGGGTGCAGGGGGGAAACTTCCCCTTGCCCTGCACTGTGCTGCTGCTGCCTCCTGCTCGGCTTAGGATGCAGCCCTGCTGAGCCGGCCTTGCTATGGCTGGTGCTGCTTAGGATTGGGCTGCCCGAGTGTCGCAAATTTTGTACCAGGACGTGTGGGGCAGCTGAGGACGTTTTGGAGGCAGGGAGGGGGCATTTGGGGGGCAGGGGTTAGTATACCAGGGGTAGGATCAGGTACAGGAGGGGGTGGGATCATGCCATACCCATACACGTGTTCTCGGCCTCTCTCATTCTAACCAATTACTGTGAAATGTGAATGTATTTCAGAGTTGTGTAGTGGGCATAGTGTGTCCGTATGCAGATGTTTGCTGCCATCTTGTGGCCCAGCCACATGTCATCGAAATAGACTTTAAACACAGGTGCCAGCTCAGAAGCCAGGCATTCAGTTCCCGCACTGAAAAGGTGGCACTCCAGTCTCCACCTTCCTTGGGCTTGATCCAGTGGGACTCTTCTTAGGACAGTGGAAGCTGGTGGTTGGGTGGAAGCAGTAGCGTCATGCTGCCAGAACGCTGGGCGGGAGGAATGGGTGAGCGGCAGCCCGCCCGTTATGTACCGCTCCATTTCGCCGTCTTCCCCGCCCCCGCCCGTTGCGTACCGCTCCGTTTCGCGGGGGCGGGGAAGACAGCAAAACGGAGCGGTACGCAACGGGCGGGCTGCCACTCACCCGTTCCTCCTGCCCAGCGTTCCGGCTGCATGACGCCGTTGGGTGGAAGTGGATGCCCTCTGCCAATCTCCTGCCTGAGACAAATACCTCCGTGGCCACATCAGTGGGCCAGCCCTATGGCTGTGTCCTGCCTTCAGGTTCAGATGCCTCTGAATGCCCCACATGGGGAGCAATGGTGGAAGAGGCCGCCTTGCCTTCCTCTCCTGCTTGCTGGCTTTGCGGAGGCCCCTGGGAGGCCCCTGCGGAACACGGGAGGCTGGACCCAGCCGGGCTTTTCTGATGTAAGTTCAATGGGGAGGTGAGTCTTAAAAAATCAGCAGTAAAGAAACTAGACTAAAAACAGGAGTCCAACTCGTTGGCAGAAATCAAATGCCAAAAAGCACGTTGCACAGGGAGGGCGTCACACAGGCAGCTTTGCACGTTCCCAGAAGGCAAAGGTAGTTTTGGTTAAGGAAATAGAGGATGGAGGTGGACATCTCTGTGTCTCCTCTTGAAGTGGAGGAGACGGGAGAAGAGCAGAAGGCAGCGAGGCCTTGGAATGGCATTCAGGGGAACCAAAGAGCAGCCTTCCCAGGGAATGGAAACGAGGGAGCACCTTGTGGCCCTACTATACCGCCAGCCAGCCAGCCAGCCTGCCTGCTCTCTGCCGGCCCAGATGCAGCAATACAGCACTGTTGCATATTCCACCAAAACGGAGGAAACAGGACTCACAATCAGGAGGAAAGGGTGTCCTTAAATGCCATCCGAAACGCGAGAGAAAAGGCTAGTGCATGGGGCTTGGCTTGGGGCCCCAAAAGGCACAATGATGACATCAGGGAACCAGTCTGGATGCACCCACAGAGCAGGCCCGCTCGTGTTCACTGTCTCTGCATTCCTCAAGGGAACGCTGGCTATGGCGTGCAAGGGAGTGCAGGCAGTTGCTGGGGGGGGGAGTAAAGCAGCCCTCCCCCTCGTCTTTACTCGCCTTGCCACGAATGGTTCTGAAGGCAAGGCTGAAGGGCTGCGTTACACCGGAGCTCAGGCTGCTGCAAAACTAAGAGTGCAATCCTAGCCTGGAGTTAGGCCAGCACAGCTAGGCCAGCACAAGGGACACCTTAAAGGGCATTTGGCCCACTCTCAGAGTCAGGGAGGATAGCGCACATCTGTGTGTTGGCATCTCTGACTCAGAGAGTGGTCCAGACCAGCGATGGGATCCGCAAATTGAGAAGGGAAACGCTGGGCGGGACTTCCACGGGACTTCCACGTGATTGGCTGCCTGTCCGCAGCATTCCGCAGCTGCCCTGGCCTCGGGGGGGGCTGCCCCCGGTTGGCGCGCCCCACAGCTGCTCGCCCAGGCACCCAGCGAGCCCCCACTGTCCTCCGCGGCGAACAGGAGCCCCCCCCCCAAGGCCAGGGCAGCCGCGGAACATTGCGGACAGGCTGCCAATCATGTGTAAGTCCCGCGTAAGTCCCGCCCAGCGTTCCCCTTCTCAATTTGCTGATCCCATCGCTGGTCCAGACATACTTTACGGTGTCCCTTGTGCCGGCCAAACTTGGCTGGCCTAACTGCGCTGGCCTAACTCCAGGTGAGGAATACACCCTAAGCCTGCAATCCTATACACACACTTCCCTGGGGAGTAAGCCCCACAGGACATAATGGGACTTAATTCTGATTAGACACCCCTAGGATTGGGCCGTAAGCCTGGCACTGCCACTCTGCAGGGTCATTCCGTGGCCTGCAGCAGTCCTGGCTCGGGCGCCACCACCTGAACCCTGGGGAGTGAGTGCAAGAAGGCAGAGGAGGCCAAGGGTGGCATCCGAAGAAGAGCTGCAGCTGCCCTCGGCTGGGCCTGGCGCTGGGCCATCTGGCTGAATGTGGGTCCAGGGTATCCCCGCGGGGCTGCTCCCCGGGGTCGGGGATGGTGGTGCACCCCTGCCTCGCTCTGGCAGCCTCGCGACGTTGGGCAAAGATGCAGCGGGACGCCTTTTGCGGGTGGCACAGTCGGTTTAATCGGGAAAGCGATTTTCCATTCATAAGGCCCCGTAAGCTGGGCCCAGTTCCCAAAGTCCTCACATGGAGTCTCGCCATGTGTAGCGGTACGTGGGGTCCAGCCTCGGCGTTCGTCCTCGTCGAGTGGGGTGGCGGCCCCCAGCTTGCGCTCTGATGTCTGGGTGGTCCCCGGGGGTTGTCCTGTTCACCCCCTGCTCAAGGTCAGCAGACTCCCTATACGTGTGCCAGGGACCGGCTGGGGAGTAGGTCTCTCGGGGGGGGGGCACCCCTAGGCTCCAGGGGTGCGCCTCCACATGCGGTGGCAGCCGGCAGGCGTCCCTACCGCCCCAATGGCAAAGGGGAGCGGGTGCTCTGGCTGAGCCCCCCAAAGACCAGGTCCTGGGGTTCAGCCTCTCAGGGAGCGGGGCTCGATGGTCCCCTTTCAGGTCACGGTCAGGTGCGAGTCCAGGCAGCCTGCCTGGCTCGTTGGGCGCCTTCCCTCCCCTAGGCCTCCAGCTCCAGGAGGGATGTCCTCTCCCTTTGCTGCCTGAGCTCCGTATAAGCTCCCCAGCAGTCTCTCTGGGCTGTCCCTTCCGGTCTCACTGCCAGGCCCAGTTCTCCTGAGCAGGATCTCCTTGCAGGATCTCGCTCCTCCTCAGCGAGTCACCCAAGGCTGTTTGTATGTTCTCTGAGCTAGGCCAGACTTCTCTACCCACCCACCTGCGGCCCCCTGTGGCCGGGTAGGATCCCCGTCCTTTGTCTGAGGCCTCGGGGCGGACATGGGGGTGGCCAGCTCCCATCCTACCAACCTGTGCAGACCCCCGCCCTCCGGAGCAGCCCCAGGGGCTCCCGGGCCCCGGGTGACACTGAGCGTCGCCCACCACCCTGGACGCTCACAGGTCTGCCAGGCCTCTGGCGGGCCCTTCCTGGCTCTGCTGACTGAGCTCCTGTGGAACTGCGGAGGCCAGGGCCGTAGAATCTCTGCTGTGCCTCCTTCCCCAGCAGCAGTGATGAGTGCAGGAAGCCGCCTGCCTTTCCTCCTCCTCTGCATGGCTGCTCCCCGCTTCCCTTCTGCTCCTCAAGGCACTCGCAGGACCCAAACACCTCAACCCAGGTGTTGCTACTGAGCTGCAGGCTCCCCCCACCACAGCCTTCCCTGTTTTGCTCAAGACCACTGGGGGGGGGGAGATAGCAGGTGATGGAGGAGGAGGACTAGCACTGCCAAGAATGACGACTCCAGCGCTTTTTGCAATAATAGCTTTGCCCTCAATTAATTTGGGGAGGGGGGTGTTCCTTGGCACATTTCTTCGACATGATGCTGCGCAAGGCTTTGTGAGGCTCACCCACACGCCGTTTCCCCTGAGCACTGGGAACAGCAGTGTGTGGGCCAGGCAAAATGTTCCTTCACCCACATCTCCTTTTAGGGATCTTGGGGGAAAAAATACACGTCGCCATGGAATCGGCCTCGTCAGAACGCACGCCTCGGCAACCGCATGAAGGGTTCCCCCCCCCATACCAAAGCAACCCGGGTTTTTTCTAGCCTGCTTCCATCACGCTGGCCTGGCAGCAGCCTTCTGGAGCTCTCAGAGCAGACCCCCTCCCAGCCTTGCGAACAGAGATCCTTTTGCATGGAGTTGCCCAGGAGCAAACCTACAATCTTAGGGCGTGAACAGGGGAAGCCCTCTTGCAAAACTGCCAGCGTTGTGCTGCAGTCCTGAACCTTCTTCGCTGGGAGCAAGTTCCGCTGAACACACTGGGACTTACTTCTGAGGAGACCTGTGCTCTTGGTCTTGTGTAGCCACAGCCTCATTTCGTCACATTTTTGTAGCATGGCTTGTCCAGTGATGTCATGCAGGGGGTACGCGGGGGTACGCGAGTACCGCTTCCTAGGATTACGGCTGGCCCCGCCCATTCACCCGCCCACTCGTCGACTCCGCCCCCTGCAACGTTTGAATTTCCAGCATGTTTGAGTTGCCTGCATGTTCTCAGAGCCAGGCAGGCAGGCAGGCAGGCAGGCAGCAAGCAGAGCCTTGCCTTGCCTTGCCACTGAAAAATGAGCTGCTCTGGGGTTTTGGGACTGTTGGGTCACTTTAACATGATGCCAGGCCTCCTTAACATGTTCTGGGGGTGCTGTGGAACACTGTTGCAACTGTTGGGTCAGTTTAAAAAAAAGAAGGTTAGATGGACTGGAGTCGGCATGTTGTGATTTTCTTGAAGCTTCCGGGGCACACAAATATGGCTGACTCAGATCTTTCCCGCCAATGAGGATTGCCACGAATTCACGAATAAAAATCTTCCTGCACGTGTGTAAAAGTTAATATCAACTTTTTAAATCATGCCTGTGTGTTCTGCATACGGGTGTACGAATCGCTTTATGAAAAATGGGATTTAATTTCCACGGAAAGGTTCATGTATTCACATTACACCGGTATGTAATATTTCCCCCCTCCTTTTCCCCCCTTCCTGTTTACACGTTTTTTTCCCGCCTTCCATTTTCTACTATAATATTTTCAAAATTCTGAACATTAACAGAATTTGTTTTAGGGGGGGGGGAGTGTAGAAGTTTAAAAAAATACTCTTAATAGCCTAGAAGTAAAAAAGAATTCCTCTCATATTGACAACTACTTGTGTCATGAAGAGATTTTAATGTAATTTTCCTATATATTTATCTGATTTTTGCCCACCCTCCCCTTTTTTTCTTTCCTTCCCATTCACACGTTATTCTTGCTTGTGTAGATTTCAAAAAATAAGTCTGTCAAAACAGTGGAATCCGAGTTTGAATAGACAGCAAGCGGCATTTCGTCCGGTGTGTTCAGTAATATAATTATGCGGAATAAAACCTTGGAATTGCATATTAACTCATAATATAGTTACCAATGATGTTTCTACACAATCACACGTTATTAGTTTGGTAAGTTTTACTTCAGAAGTAAATTATTAAGTGCTAAACATCACGCGAAAAGCAATCTGAAATGCTTGGAATAAAGATTGTTTGGGGCACACAAACATGGCCGCTAAGCCCGCCCCCTGGCTTCACTCGATTCCTATCAATTTAACAGGGATGCCAACTCCAGTCCATCTAACCTTTTTGGTTTAAAATCGTCTGAGGCCTCAAAAAGGGCTTTTTTCCTGTCCCTTCCTGCCACGACATCACTTCCGGCTTATGATGTCACTTCCGATGGGCGGGTCCCGACATGTGCCAATCAAAAGTGAGCACCTGTTCTTAAATCATTTAGATGACACCACTGGGCAATAGTGCTGGGCTGGCAAGAGCAGCTGTTTGGAACGAGTACATTCTGACTTCCATACAGACCTCTGGAGTGGAACCTGGACTTTGTCTGAGCGGATGCACCTCCCTCCCTCCGTCTAAGCAGAGGCCCTTTGCCAACTTATAGTTGCTGGACACCAGCAGCATAGCTACAGGGGGTGACTTGGTAAGTATTGCAGGCTCCGCTAAGCACTGTGGAACCGGCCCCTCCCACTCGCTGTCAGAGCCATTCCAGGCCAGGGAGTGGTGACAGCACAGTTGCTGTTGTTGCACAGAACGGCTCTGACAGCGAGTGGGAGGGGCAGGTCACAGGGCGCATGTGTGGCACCTGCAATACTTACCACGCCGCCACCCCCTGCAGCTACGGCGATCCTACCCAAAGTGCGACACTCCCCGCAAGGAGGGGTGCGCTTTGCTAGTGATCCACCATCAGGTGGGGGTGCTTCTTTTCCAGCAGACCTTTCATTTGCTGCTGGGACCGTTGCTGTTTAGTCTTTTCTCGTCTCACCCCTGTAAACTGGGCAAGGGGATGGCTCCCTTCTCTGGCGCAGAGGGAGAGCAAATGCCCGGATTCATCCCAGCACAGCATGCCTCATGGTGACTGTTTGCTGGGGTCCCTCTCATACTTCTTTTTATGGAAGCCTCTTGGTCTTTTATGGAGCCTCTTGGGGACAAAGTACCCTCTTTCCTTTGGCAGCTTAACCGGCTTTGGTAACTACTTGTTGAAGAGAGGGGTGTTGGTTTTCTCAGTACAGGCATGCCCCAGTATCTGCTGGGGTTCCATTCCGGACCCCACCTGAAACAGTGGATACTGGGGACACCTTTTTAAAGGTAGGGGAACATCAGTGGTTTTGCTGCTACAAGGTAAAAAAAGAGATTTGTTTCATGTCAATCAATCAATCAATCAATCAATCAATCAATCAATCAATGTATTTATATACCACTTTTCAACATGAAGTTCCCAAAGCGGTTTACAGGCAAATAATAAAGTTAAATGGCTCCCTGTCCCAAAAGGGCTCACAATCTAAAAAATGCAGAACACTACCAGCAACAGCCACTAGAAAAGACACTGAGCTGAGGTGAAGAGGGGCAATTACTCTCCCGCTGCTAAACCTAAGAGGAACACCACTTGGAAAAGTGCCTCTTGCCCAGTTAGCAGGGGTAATGTTCCCCTGTCTTTTTAATAGGTGTCCCAGTATGAACGGATACCCTGGATTGGTATTAGACAGACGATTAGTATTACAGGCCTGCCTCGGTATTTGGTATCCATGGATACCATGGATAACTGAAACCGTGGATACTGAATCAGTGGATACCTGGGCACACCTGCAATGCTCATCTTCTGTCTTTGTTTTTAATTGCTGCTTTTTGTATTTGGAGGATTTGTTTTATACCTTCAGATTTATTCTTGTTCTAGGTATTTGTTTAAAATATTTCTAGCCGGCCTTTCCCCTCCCTCAAGGAAGGGCTCACACCATGATTCTAGGAAGCACTGACGATCTGCTTCAGTGCTGAAGGAACCGAACTTGGCAGGGTGGTACTTGGGTCAGTGGCCTGAGCGGAGTCTGATGGCTCTGTGCAAATCGTGGTCTGAGCATCTTCTGTGCCTGACCGGAATCCCCTCTGTAATGGGCTTGAGACACGTTGGTGCTCCCACCGGTCCTTGCGGCTGTCTCCCAGGTCTACCCGTGGCTGTTTCTAATGGGTAGATCTGGGCTCCAGAGCCCAGGTCTACCCGTGGCCGTTTCTAATGGGTAGATCTGGGCTCCAGAGCCCAGGTCTACCCGCGGCCGTTTCTAATGGGTAGATCTGGGCTCCAGAGCCCAGGTCTACCCGTGCAATGTTGTGGGGGGCACTGGCACCCCCCTAGACAGCCCCAAGACAGCACCCAGGGCTTGTGCCCCCCCCCGCCCCCTAGATCTGCCACTGCTCGAGTGTTTTCCTTTTGGGAGGCTGCCTAGCAACAGGCTGCCGTTGGGCCAAGGCTGAGAGGGGAGCTCTCCATCCCCACCCCACCCCAGACATGGCACCAGCCATTATGCCCTCCCAGCAGCCTCCGTGCAGGTCTCCTGAGAATGGCTGTCTGTCAGTTGCTCCTACAGGGACCAGGACAGTCCTGCCCCTGGGGAAGCGCTGCTCCCTCTTGCTCCTGGGAAGAGAGACGTCAGGATGCTGCCACTTGCCCACCACCCCTTGGATGTCTGGACTCGGGGGGGGGGGGCATTTGCTCAAGACTAGACAAATTCCCAGCGGAGGAGAGGTCTGTATCAACCATGAGTCCAGATGGCCCACTAAAACTCCATGCACAGAGTCAGCGCCACTCGGAACACAAGATGCTGGGCACCATCCGTGGGGAGGGCCAGCTACTGCCTCCCTGCCCACCTGCAGGCTTCTGCTTTGCTGATGCCAAGAACCAGACGGGCTTTGGTCAGAGCCCGCAGAATGGCTCATGTATAGATAACGCACAGTGCGAGTCTGCCTCACAAAGGATGAGTCACTCTCTCAAATATGGGAGGGGGGCAGCCTGGTCTTCCTCCCCAGCCCCACCGCCTGTCGTTCAGGCCAAACACATCTGGATCCCCTGACCTTCCCCGCCTCTCCAGCTCCTCCCCCCCCCAGGAGCGACACAGGCAGGCTGGCTGCGCCCCCCCCCCCTGCTGGAAGCCCTCCAAGCTCACTCCTTTCTGCCCACCGCGAATGAGTCACTGCCTGGAGGATGCTCTGTGGGGTGGTGGAGGAAGACAAAGCAGCTCAGATCAGGAAAGGGGCTGGTGTGGCTGCCGGGACGGTGGCAACGGCTCATTATCTCTGAGATGGGCACGGCAACTCACCGCTGGGCGGGCGGGCGGACGCTGCCCTCCCACCACAAATAGCACGGGGAGTGGGGGGGGCACAATTGGGACTGGAACTGCGACAGGGGCAGAATGCCAAAGCCCCCCTTCCTCGAGGGCCTCCTGGACTTTCTCACACACAACCATGGCATTTTTTTTTAATCGAAAAAACTGGCCAAATGTTCACATTAAAAGTAACATTGTTTGATTCTTAAAAGGAACATCCTCTCCTCTGCTGGTTGAGGAGACCCAGGGTGCAATCCTCACCTGGAGTTAGGCCGGCACAGTGAGGCCAGCAACGTTTGGCCGGCAAAAGGGACACCGTGAAGCATGTTTGGACCACTCTTGGAGTCAGGGAGGCCAAAACACAGACGTGCGCCATCCTCCCCGATTTTGAGAGTGGTCCAAACACACTTTTGGGTGGCCCTTGTGCCAGCCAAACTTTGCTGGCCTAACTGTGCTGGCCTAACTCCAGGTGAGGATTGCGCCCTGAGGCAACTGGATCCAAAACATCTGGTGGTGGCCCAAGCTGTCCATAGCACTAATACTTGGGGGGTGCCCTGTGGAATGGAATGTCCATGCGTTCACAGTGGGAAAGGGCAACTTCCCACAACAGGATTGACTTACAACATTCACTGCCGTGAGATTGTTCACGCTGTCGATTTTGACAGCTTTAAAAGGGGGTTCAGAAATGTTCAGAAATGATCAGCAGGTAGTTAATCTGTAGAACTCTTTGCCACAGGAGGTGGTGATGGCATCTGGTCTAGATGCCTTTAAGAGGGGATTGGACGGATTTCTGGAGGAAAGGTCCATCGTGGGCTGTAGGCAATGATGGATTGTGCAAACTCCTTACATTAGTAGTAGGCTACTTCAGAGTACCGGGTGCAAGGGAGTGGCAACAGGATCCAAGCATCTTGTTGTCTCGTGCCTCCCTGGGGTACCTGGTGGGGCCGCTGTGAGATCCAGGAAGCTGGACTAGATGGGCCTTTGGCCTGATCCAGCAGGGCTCTTCTTATGTTCTTATGTCAGCAACTGTTGCCCAAGACAGTGAAGTGGAACCTCCAGTTTCAGGGGCAGAATACCTGAGGACCAGATGCAGTGGACAAATGGGGGGGGAAGACTGTTCTTGCCCAGCATGCCTGGGAGCTTCCCCAACGCACCCCTGAATGGCTATGGTGAGAAGCCTCTCCCCGGGCTCAGCTTTGACGGGCCAGGCTCTGCTCACAGATCTGATTTCAATACAAATTGTGATCCTGCCTTTTCTCCAAAGGCCCTGAAGCAGCGGACAGCAGGATCTGGAATTCTGCTGCTCCCTCCGTGCTACGAATAAAGAAGCCCAACTTCTTGGGCAAGAGGTTTAGTCGAGAGGGTTAAAGCCTCCGTTTGCCCAAAGGTAAGATCCGAAGGTCACCAGTTCGACAACACCAGAAGTCTCCGTGAGCGGCAGACCTTGAGAAGTGCGACTGATAAGAGCTGTCTCCACCTGACTGTGAGAGAGGAGTTGTGCTGGGCCAGCTGCTTCTTTGGTGGGAGCAGAGAAGCCGCTTATCAGCCGGCAGGAAGGCAAGCGTGCAGCCAGAAAGAAGGACTAGACCACGAAAGTTCCATCTGTATGTTGTAGTTCTTGAAAGATAGAACTTCTGTAATTTGTAAAAACCCCTTGTGGGTTTAGAGAAATAAAACCTGCCTATGTAAACCACCTTGAATTAAAGCCAGAGGAGCAATCTAATGGCCAAAGAAATACAGTATATAAATACTATTATTATTATTATTATTATTATTATTATTATTATTATCATCTCCACTTCCCAAGCTCCTTGAAGACATGCAGGACTTCTGGGTCCCACGGTAGTATGTGAGGAGCACAGCGAGGAGGGGATGGTCTGCTTCTCGCCTGAGTAAGTGGGAAGCAGGTTGTTGCGGCTTGTCTTCGTGGCAGGTTGGAGGGAGGCAGTGGCTATGGCAGAGTCAGGGTGAAAGACCCCCTGCATCAGTGATGTCATGCAGGGGGAATGTGGGAGAACTCAGTTCCACTAGTTAAAATTTGGGCTGACTCCGCCCACTTCACTCTCCCTCCTCCCCCCTCCCAATTCCTCTGCAAAGAGCTTTTCTTCTTGATTGGCCGGCACTCAGAGGGTTAAAGGGAGCGACTCCGGATTCCTAGGGGAGCAAAGGCAGTGATGTCAGTCAGGGGGAACGGAGTTTTCTTATTTCTAGACTCCCACTACTGCACTGCCCACGTGCTTTTCCCCCTCTGTTCCCAGAATATCCACCCCACAGACCAGGAGTTATGGGGAGGAAGGCAGGCAGTGGAAGCCCAGCTGGAAGACGAAAGACCGTCAGCAGGAAAGGAAGAGACCAACAGGCCCAGGCAGCGGCGTCATGCAGCCGGAACGCTGGGCGGGAGGAACGGGCGAGCGGCAACCCGCGGGGGCAGGGAAGACGGTGAAACGGAGCGGTACGCAACGGGCGGGCTGCCACTCACCCGTTCCTCCCGCCCAGCATTCCGGCTGCATGACGCCGCTGCCTAGGCCTCCTTCACTGCCCCCACCCCTGCCCCAGAATGCCAATGTGCTGCTCACTGGCAAACTCGCTGGCTGCTGTGTCCCAGCCACAGATCCTCCCAGGGGCTGAGGGTTCCTTTGGCCAGAGGAAGAAGTAAACCAAGTTCAAGGCTGATTTACACACAAAACAGGACTTTATTAGACACACACACACACACCCCTACTACACATATCATAACAAGAGACACAAAAGTATCCCTTGCCCCCAGAGGTGTCTCTAGGCACAAGCACTTACATTTGGGCAGCCCGGGTAGAGGGGCATGTCCAGGTGCCCCTCCAGCTGCCACCAGCCTGCTAGCACCCACCAGGCCCAGGGGGCAAGACAGTAGCATCAGACAGAGTCTTTTATTGGCCAATACCCCAGCTGAGTGGCCAGGAGTTAATTGGCCAGCCAATGCTAAATGGACCCTTGCACACAGCTGGTGATGATTAGACGATGCTCCCATTGCCAAAGGAAATTGGCAGCAGTTGGGGCTCTTGGTTTGTGTCCAACTTCTCTTGATTGTTTCCCCGGGAGTCTGCAGCGAACCATTTGGGCAACCTGGCCAGGAGACACCCAGATGGTTTTGGTGGCTTGCACCAGCCAATAGCTCCGTGCCACAGGAGGTGGTGATGGCATCTGGCCTAGATGCCTTTAAAAGGGGACTGGACAGATTTCTGGAGGGAAAGTCCATTGCAGGCTACAGGCCATGATGGGTAGTGCAACCTCCTTACTATCTTGGAGTACTATCTTGGAGTATCTTGGTAGGCTCTCTTGGAGTGCCGGATGCAGGGGAGTGGCAACAAGATGCACGTGTCTTGTGTATTACCTGAGACATCTGGTGGGCTGTTGCAAGAAGCTTAATTAGATGGGCTTTTGGCCTGATCCAGTGGGGCTCTTCTTATGTTCTTGAGTAATAGCTCCCGGGCCTCCTCCAACCCAAGAGGGAGGCCCACCTGCACCAGAACTCCCTCCTGGCCACCGCGAAGTGCTTCATGAAATTATTATGGACCCTTCCAGCAGTGGGTGGACCAGATGGGCTTTGGGGGACTTTTCCCCATTTTGGAAGGTTCCATACTAATTTTTTGGACAAAAGCATTAAAATCCAACTCTTTCCTTCAGGGCTGGTTTTCTTTATTTTAGAGCTGCAGATCCTCTATTATTAGGTGCAGGAATTTATTTTTTTTTTAAATGATGACTTCTGTGATTAAGAGCCTGCGCCTCCCCCTTCAACCCCCCCCCACTGCAGATGACTTCATGCGCATTCTCCCACCCGCCCACCTTCAGTAGGGATGCTAACAAGTCATTTTCCACCCCCATGAAGCACACCTGGGGGATGCAGGGGAAGAAGAGACAGCAGAGCAGGCTTTCTCTGGAGAGGAGGGAGGCAGCCGAACCGTCCGGAATGTGCCTTTGCTTCCTGTTCTTCCAGGGCTTTTAGTTCACTGGCTGAGACACTGAAAGTGGTTCGGTCACCGATTCAGACACTTTGGAACTGGATCAGACTCAGTTCATGCAGGCAAATGTCACCCTCTTTGGTTTGCAGTCAAGTAAGCACCCTCAGCTATTCAGCTGGAGAAAAAAAAGGTTTGTTCCCTTTAAAAACTTGGAGCCACTTGTTTTGAATGGCTTCCAACAGTCTTTTCAAGGGGTTCTGGTTCAGACTCAAGGCGACCCAGAGCGAGCTGGGAGCAGGCAGGAGCAGTGATGTCATTCAGGGGGAACGGAGCAGAACGGGCGTTCCGGATCCTAACGGGCTCCGTGGCTGGTTCCGGGTTCCCGACAAGTGCCAATCAAAAGTGAGTTCCTGTTCCTAAATCATTTGAATGACACCACTGGGCAGGAGCCTCCCTTACCCAGGGGTAGGCATCAGCCACCCCAATGGGCTCCTCAGTTCTGCGCCTGCTATTTAGCAGGCGCAGAGCTGAGGACTCTGCGTGGACCGAATTGGGGTTGTGAAGCCTGGGGACAGAAGATTGGATGTGGCCTAATGGCTAGGGTTACCAGATTTAAACTGCGACAGAGTGCCTATACCTTTAGCCATTGTATTGTATTGATGAGGAAATTTGGGCAGGTGCGGCTTTTAAACCCTTCCTTGATGAGCTGCACCTGCCCAAATTCCCTCCTCTATGCAGTGGTTAAAGGTACAGGCACTCTGTCCCAGTGTGGGTCTGGCAAGCCTACTAATGGCCACGTCCCACCTCCACCACCACCACCACCCCAGACAGGCACACCTCCTGGCCCGCCCACCCTCCCTCGAACCGCTCCTGCACCAGCCAAACTCAGCCGGTGCCGTTGTGGTGCGGGGCCAGCTTCTGCCTGTGCCATGGGGCTAACGCTGCTGCCAGCCTTGGCCCCACAGACGCAGCGTTGGCGTGGGGGGGGGCCTGGGCAGTGCCCTCGCGCCAGCGCTACACGTGCAGGGCCAACGGAAGCTGCTTGCCTCGGCCCTGGGGAGCACTTTGGGTGGCACCCTAAGTCTGATTCCTTGTGGGCACAAAGGTGCCGTCAGTCTCTGGGCCACAGCCAGGATTTGCTTGGTGTGGACTCTGGAAAGCCGCAACAAGGCAGTTTGAAACCCAAGGGCTGGACTTCAGGCACGGCATCTGTTGGGTCCCAGGTCCGATCCTGGCTCTTTTCAGTGAGAGGCAGCTGGAATAGCAGCAGGAGAAGAGGCCCCTCCCTGCTTTTGCCTCCCACCTTCTTCTATGCTGAAAAGGAGACCTGATAGGAACAGAGGAAGCAGCTTCAGCTTCACCCACTCGCTTCATGTTGTCAGTGCTGAGCTGACTTGCAGCCGCTCTCCACAGTTTCTGGCAGGAATTTTTCTCTGCCCTGCAGGGAGATGCTAAAAATTGAACCTGCGGCTCGACGAGCAACACAGATTCTGCACCACTGGGCTCCAGGCCTCTCCAGGTGTCTCTGCTGCAACAGATGGGATTGGACCAATTTCTGGAGGAAAAGTCCATCGCAGGCTACAGGCCATGATGGGTGGTGCAACCTCCTTACTTTAGAAGTAGGCTACCTCAGAATGCCAGATGGAAGGGAGTGGCAGCAGAATGCAGGCATCTTGTTGTCTTGCCTGCTCCCTGAGGCATCTGGTGGGCCACTGTGAGATGCAGGAAGCTGGACCAGATGGGCCTTTGGTCTGTTCCACTGGAGCTCCCTCCACACAGACAGGATAGCAAATTCTGTATTATTTACCTCCATGTTTACCTCAGGATTTATGTTCAACTTGCCTATGTAAACTGCCTTCAGTCTACTGAGAAAGGCAGTATATACTGTAAATATTGTAATAAGTAAGATATGGCAAATACATGAACTCACATTATAATAACTCACATTTCCTGTACAGGCATGCCCCGGTATCCACTGGGGTTCCGTTCCAGACACCTCCGTGGAAAGCCGACAGGAGCCGAGTGGCATCCGGTTTAGAACTCCTCATCCCTACGGGAAGAGAAGGGTGGAGGAGTACCACAGAGTAATGGAGGAGTAGGAAATAGAACTTCAAATGTGAGTGTAAGTGACAGTTTGTCCAGTAGAAAGAGAGGTGGGGAAAAGGGATCAAAAAAGTGTTCCTCCTTAGGGAACCCCATATATAGGTGTTATTGTGCAAATGCCCGAAGTCTCTGAGCAAAGATGGGGGAACTGGAATGTTTGGTGGCTAGGGAAAACATTGATATAGTAGGCATAACGGAAACCTGGTGGAATGCAGAGAACCAGTGGGATACTGTAATCCCAGGCTATAAACTCTATAGGAGGGACAGGAAGGGCGTGTTGGCGGTGGGGTGGCCATCTATATCAAAGAAGGGGTAGAATCCAGCAGAGTAGAAACTGAAGGTGGGCCAGACTCCACCATAGAGTAACTGTGGGTTATACTCCCAGGCCAAAAGAGCAATGTAATAGTGGGGGTGTGCTATCGTCCTCCGGATCAAAAACTTGAAGGTGACCTTGAAATGAGGAAACAAATCAGGGTGTTGACCAAGAGAGACAGGATTGTAATCATGGGGGACTTCAATTATCCTCATATCGACTGGGTAAACTGGTGCTCTGGTCAAGAGAGATCGGATTTCTTGACGTGCTGAATGACTGTGCCTTAGAGCAGCTAGTCATGGAGCCCACCAGAGGACAGATGACTCTGGATTTAATATTGTGTGGTACTCAGGACCTAGTTAGGGATATAAGTGTTACTGAGTCATTGGGGAACAGTGACCAGGCTGCGATTGGTTTTGCCTTGCATGTCCAGGAAAGAGGGCAGAGCACATCTGACACAAGAACCCTTGACTTTCGAAGGGCAGATTTCCCTCAGATGAGGAGGCTAGTTAGGAAGAAATTGAAAGGGAAGGTAAAAAGAGTCCAGTCTCTCCAGGTTGTGTGGAGGCTGTTTAAAATAACAGTAGTAGAGGCCCAGCGGAAGTGTATACCACAAAGAAAGAAGGGCTCGACAAGGTCCAGGAGGGTGCCTGCATGGCTGACGAACAAAGTTAGAGAAGCTG
Source organism: Lerista edwardsae (assembly GCA_029204185.1). Lineage (NCBI taxonomy): Eukaryota > Metazoa > Chordata > Lepidosauria > Squamata > Scincidae > Lerista > Lerista edwardsae. Next base: position 2,736,729 of record JAJKFI010000137.1, on the reverse strand, counting down.
TAAAGAGCAAGGAAGCTTCTTTCCATAAATGGAAGTCTTGCCCCAGTGAGGAGAATAAAAAACAACATAAGCTCTGGCAAAAGACAAGTAAGAAGGTAATATGGGAGGCCAAGAAAGCGTTTGAGGAACGCATGGCTAGCAACATAAAGGGGAATAATAAAAGCTTCTTCAAATATGTTAGAAGCAGGAAAACTGCCAGAGAGGCGGTTGGCCTGCTGGATGGTGAGGGAGGGAAAGAGGAGATAAAAGGGGACTTGGAGATTGCAGAGTAATTAAATGAATTCTTTGCATCTGTCTTCACAGCAGAAGAACTTGGCCAGATACCACAGCCTGAACAGCCCTTCCTAACTAAGGAATTAAAGCAGATAATGGTTAATAAAGAAGATGTTTTAGATCAAATTGACAAACTACATATAAATAAGTCACCAGGCCCAGATGGTATACACCCAAGAGTTATTAAGGAACTAAAGAAGGAAGTTCTTCAACAACCTCAGATATGCAGACGATACCACTCTACTGGCAGAAAGTGAGGAAGACCTAAAGAACCTTTTGATGAGGGTGAAAGAGGAAAGTGCCAAAATTGGTTTGAAGCTCAACATTAAAAAGACTAAGATCATGGCAACCACTCCCATCACTTCCTGGCAAATAGAAGGGGAAGAAATGGAAGCAGTGACAGACTTTATTTTCCTGGGCTTCAAGATCACCGCAGATGGTGACTGCAGCCATGAAATTAAAAGACGTTTACTTCTTGGGAAGAAAGCTATGGTGAACCTAGATAGCGTAATCAAAAGCCGAGACATCACCCTGCCAACAAAGGTTCGCATAGTCAAAGCGATGGTTTTCCCAGTAGCCATGTATGGCTGTGAGAGCTGGACCATAAGAAAGGCAGAGCGTCGAAGAATCGATGCTTTTGAATTATGGTGTTGGAGAAGACTCTTGAGAGTCCCCTGGACTGCAAAGAGATCCAATCGGTCAATTCTCCAGGAAGTCAAGCCTGATTGCTCCCTGGAAGGACAAATGCTGAAGCTGAAGCTCCAATACTTTGGCCACCTGATGAGAAGAGAGGACTCTTTAGAAAAGACCCTCATGCTGGGAAAGATTGAAGGCAAAAGGAGAAGGGGGCGACAGAGGATGAGATGGTTAGATAGTGTCACCGAAGCAATGAATATGAAATTCGGCGAAATCAGGAAGCTAGTGGAGGACAGGGAGGCCTGGCGTGCTGTGGTCCATGGGGTCGCGAAGAGTCGGACACGACTTAGCGACTGAACAACAACAAAGAAGGAAGTTGCTGACCTCTTAACTAGAGTATGCAACTTGTCCCTTCAAACAGCCACGGTGCCAGAGGATTGGAGGATAGCCAATGTCACACCAATCTTTAAAAAAGGGAGAAGGGGGGACCCTGGAAACTACAGGCCGGTCAGCCTAATGTCTGTTCCGGGTAAGATGGTGGAAAGCCTCATCAAAGATAACTTCCTAAAACACATAGAGGAACAAGTGTTGCTGAAGGAAAGTCAGCATGGCTTCTGTAAGGGTGAGTCTTGCCTCACAAACCTTTTGGAATTCTTTGAAAAGGTCAACAGGCACGTGGATGTGGGTGAACCTGTGGATATCATATACCTGGATTTTCAGAAGGCGTTTGACACATTCCCCCACTAAAGGCTGCTGAAGAAACTTCACAGTCACGGAATAAGAGGGCAGGTCCTCTTCTGGATTCAGAATGGGTTGAGGGCCAGGAACCAGAGAGTGGGGGTCAATGGAGAGAGGTGAAAAGCGGAGTGCCCCAGGGATCTGTCTTGGGGCCTGTGCATTTCAACTTGTTCATAAATGTCCTGGAGACAGGGATAAGCAGCGAGGTGGCCAAGTTTGCGGAGGACACAAAACTTTTCCGGGTGATGAAGACCAGAAGGGATTGTGAAGAGCTCCAGAAGGATCTCTCCAAGTTGGGGGAATGGGCAGCCAAATGGCAGATGCATTTCAACATAGACAAATGTAAAGTGATGCACATTGGGGGGAAAAATCAAAATTTCAAATATAGGCTAATGGGTTCTGAGCTGTCTGTGACAGCTCAGGAGAGAAATCTTGGGGTGCTGGTGGACAATTCAATGAAGGTATCGACCCAGTGTGCGGTAGCAATTAAGAAGGCCAATTCCATGCTTGGGGTAATTAAAAAAGGAGTTGAGAATAAAACAGCCAATATTATCATGCCATTGTACAAATCGATGGTAAAGCTGCACCTGGAATATTGTGTGCAGTTCTGGTCGCCACACCTCAAAAAGGACATAGTGGAGTTGGAAAAGGTGCAGAAGAGAGCGACAAAAATGATTATGGGGCTCTGACACCTCCCTTACCAAGGAAGACTGCAGCGTCTGGGGCTCTTCAGCCTAAAAAAAAGGCGCCTGAGGGGGACATGATTGAGACATACAAAATTATGCATGGAAGGGACAGAGTCGATAGAGGGATGTTCTTTTCCCTCTCTCAAAACACCAGAACCAGGGGGCATCCACTAAAACTGAGGGTTGGGAGAGTTAAAACAGATAAAAGGAAGTACTTTTTTACCCAGCAGGTAGTTAATCTGTGGAACTCTTTGTCACGATTTGAATTCATACCCAGTGACAGAGAGTTCCTGGATAATGCCACAAACAGGCCACAAGAGCCTGAACCAAAGTCTTGGCTCTAAAACAGAGGCCTGACTTCCTGCCCAAAGAGCTGAGTCACCCAGCAGGTGAGGCATAATTAATCACCTCCTCAGTGACTCAAGGGCCGTGTGCACAAGGCAAACCTAATTGGCTAAAGGCATGCCTAGCAACAACCATTGATTGGTTACACCTAGTATAAAGGTAGCGCAGGTACCTCTGTGGGTGAAGGACAGTCTGCTGTGGAGCACTCTGTCAGTTTGTAGGACGTTTTCGAAGTGACTTCAGTGCAGAGAACTTATCTTTGTGGTTTCCTGCACGAGACCCTCTCTTCTGTGTTTTGCTGTATCATCTTGGTCACCTGTCATCTGTAAAATACATGTTGGTGAGAAAAGATGTTCACCTGTTGGGGGCTGAAGACCTTTTTATTCCATAAAGCTTTTAACTGTTGAAAGGTGGCTGGCTGGTTATTATGATCCACGGGGCTTGTTTTTTAAATTGTTTTTAAATTGTTTGTGTTTTTTAATCTTGATTGTTATTGTTTAATACTATTTTTAACTGTTTTTAATGTTAATTGTTATCCTGTATTTTTAATATATATATTGTAATGCCGCCTTGGGTGCCTTCGGGCACAAAAGGCGGGGTAAAAATCTAATAAATAAATAAATAAATAAATAAATAAAAGCTTCGATGAGTCCTTGAGTCTGCTTGCCTCCCTACACATTCCTGCGGTGGGAGCTGTGCCAGCATTCTGCTGTGTGCCGGACAGAGAAAAAAGTGTTCCAGACTGCTGTGTGTGCCTCTTATCTGCTCCTCTGCTGTTTGTTGGCTGCTGCTGGGTTCCCTATATCCAGTATAGGGTCACCCCTGTGCACCCCAACTATCTTCTTCACTCTTTGCCACAGGAGGTGGTGTTAGCATCTGGTCTAGATGCCTTTAAGAGGGGATTGGATGGATTTCTGGAAGAAAAATCCAACGTTGGCTATAGGAAATGATGGATTGTGCAACCTCCTTACATTAGTAGTAGGCTACTTCAGAGTACCGGGTGCAAGGGAGTGGCAACAGGATGCAAGCATCTTGTCTCATGCCTCCCTGGGGCACCTGGTGGGCCACTGTGAGATAGAGGAAGCTGGACTAGATGGGCCTTTGGCCTGATCCAGCAGGGCTCTTCTTATGTTCTTATACCTGAAACCGCGGATACTGGGGGTGCCTTTTTAAAGATAGGGGAATATCAATGTTTTTGCTGCAACAAGGTGAAAAATGTTCAAAAATGTAAAAAAAACCCCAAGATTTAATGTTCCCCTTTCTTTTAATAGGCATCCCGGTGTCCATGGTACCTGTGGGTAACTGAAATGGTGGATACCGAATCGGTGGATACCGAGGCACGCCTGTATTTGAGAGTACCACTAAAAGTGGCTGCTGCTCGGTCTGTCTTCCTGACCTACAAATCCTCTCCATACCACTAAATGCTCTGAATCCATTATGAAAATGCAAAACTAGTAAAAATTAGGTCAGGTATTTTAATATTTTTCATTCATCCCGATTATGTTGCTAAATGCATGTTAGAAGTGAAAGCATTGATCATTCATAATGCCAGGCTTTAAGGCTAAACAGTAGATTTAAGCCTCATACTCTATTTTCCTTTTACGTTGTTCTAATCTTAGGTGACTTCCATTGGGTTTTTTTCCTTTCAAAAACTTGTCTAGCTTTTGGAGGGGGCAATCTTTGGAGCATCACTTGAACTCAGTATCAGATTGGTTTATGTCAGTGGTTTCCAAACATACCGGGAATCATGGTGTCCCCGCAGTCTCTTCTTCTCAGTTCAACCAGGCACTGCCATCTTTGTTGCTGTTCAGTCACCAAGTCGTGTCCGACTCTTCGCGACCCCCTGGACCACAGCACGCCAGGCCTCCCTGTCTTCCACTAGCTTCCGGAGTTCGCCCAATTTCATGTTCGTCGCTTCGGTGACACTATCTAACCATCTCATCCTCTGCCGCCCCCTTCTCCTTTGGCCTTCCATCTTTCCCAGCAGGAGGGTCTTCTCTAAAGAGTCCTCTCTTCTCATCATCTCCTTTTGCCGACCTTATGAAATCAAGAGCATCTGAGGGCACAATCCTAACCTGGAGCTAGGCCTGCACAGTTAGGCCAGCAAAGTTTGGCTGGCACAAGGGACACCGTAAAGTGCGTTTGGACCACTCTTGGAGTCAGGGAGGGTGGCACACGTCTGGTCTGTGTGCCGGCCTCTCTGACTCCGAGAGTGGTCCAAACGTACTTTATGGTGTCCCTTGTGCCAGCCAAACTTTGCTGGCCTAACTGTGCCAGCCTAACTCCAGGTTTAGTTAGGATTGTGCCCTGGGACAAGGCAAGCTCCTTCAATCAATCAATCAACAGGTACTTATATACCGCTTTTCAACACGAAGTTCACAAAGCGGTTTACAGGCAAATAATAATAATAAAATTAAATGGCTCCCTGTACCAAAGGGCTCATAATCTAAAAAAAAAAAAAAAAAAAGGCAAACCACCAGCAACAGCCACTAGAAAGACTGCGCAGGGGTGAAGAGGGACAATTACTCTCCCCCTGCTAAACATAAGAGAACACCACTTGGAAAAGTGCCTCTTGCCCAGTTAGCAGGGGTAACTTGACAGAGAAGGCAAGGGTATCAAGCATCACCAGTTCCCCATCATATTCTTGGAATAACCCCTGCCCCCGCCGCCCCCATGCACACAGACAAGCCACAAAACTCTACCTCCTTTGTTAGCAACATTCCAGTTCCCAAACTGTTAGTTGCTGAAGAGTGTGTGTGTGTGTGTATGTGTGTGTGTGTGTGAGAGAGAGAGTACTGACCACAACTGCAGACATGTTTGCTATGTATGAACAATACTTAGTAGCCAGGAGCTATCAAAAGCTGCTGAGAAAGCACAATCTGCATATTTTGCCAATTGAGGAAGCAGCTTCATCTGTCAGCTGAATATGAAAGTGTCATCTCCTTCCTTGAAGGCCAGTGCAATACTGAACACCCGTGTGCTGTGTCTCTTTGCACTTGCTGCAGCTACAGTTTGTGGAAAGGGCTCGATAGCACCTGTTCTACCTCAGGAAAGGCTCCAGTTCATTTCCATTTAAAGTATGTCATCTTGGCCCAAAGATGGTGAAAGAGGACCATTTGCACCGAATCTGCAATGCCCACATTCAATGCCTTTTGCCCAGATGTAGGGACTCGCTCTCCTCAGGCCAGTGGGAATGGAACAGAGAACAGTGCAAGCTTTCTTGATCTGTCCATGCCAGCCAGTTTTCATTTGGTGGTGGTGGTGGTTTGCATGGGGTTCATTTCATGGTTTTGCAAATCCCAGATCAATAGCTGGAAAGGGCAGCCTTTGTTCGGTTTGCTCTGAAATAAATGAGAATTCCACCTCCTGGGCATGTGGACTGCTTGAGCTTGGCTCTCCACCTCTGATTGCAACCTGAAATCTTGAACCCATGTGCTCCCCCCTCTAGATCCCAGCACCCAACTGCCTTGAGCCTGACCAGGGAGCACGGCTTGCTCCCATTGCCACCTTCCTGACTGCAGTCTTCCCTGCTGGGTTTCTTTCTACTGCACAGCCTGGCTTTTCCTTTCCTCTCGCAGGGCCTGAAGTCATCCTTTCCAAAATGCCATCAAGGGGCTTCCTGATTTGGATGAGGACTACAGTATGTGCAGGGGCGTAACTAGGGTGTGGCAGGGGGTGGCACAAGCCATGGGCGCCATCTTGCAGGGGGCGCCGTTTGCATGGCTCCTGCCCCCCCCAAATGGCGCCCACAGCCCACCCGCTCCCTGCACCGCATTCTCCTCACTCCGGCTGGCCTTAAAGAGCCAGCCGGAGTGAGGAGAATGCGCTGCCACCCGGCGCCCCCTCCCTCTTCTCAAGGGAGGCCTTAAAGAGCCGGCACGAGCGAATAGAACGCGGCTGGGGTGCCACGTTCTGTTCGCTGCCGCCGGCCCTTTAAGGCCAATGGCAGCAAACAGAACATGGCGCCCCTGCCGCGTTCTGTTCGCTGCCGCTGGCCTTAAAGGGCCAGCAGCAGCGAACAGAACGCGCTTCTTAGAAGGGGCGGGGCGCTATGTCATGATGTCACAATGTGACATCATGACGCTGCGTGCCCCTAGGGGCGCATTTTCATTGGGCGCCATGGGCGCCCTTTCAAATAGATTCGCCCCTGAGTATGTGGGAGAATTGGGGTGGAATGGGGAGTTCAAACTTTTTCCTTCCACACTGCAGCCCCAATCTAAACTGCCCCCCCAGCTGCTCTTAGCCATTAAGGTTGCAAATGTAGGTTCCCCCCCCGACAGCCACTTTGCAAGCCTTTTAAGTCTGGGCATGGGCAGAAGGGCAAAGAGTCAGGCCCCCTTTCCCCCCCAGGCCAGGGCCCCGATCCAAAGGTGCCCCCGGCTGCCTTTGGAAAAGGAAAATGACAGGACTGCCAAGCAGGGAGCCCCACACATGCCCCACCTGAAGTGGTCTCCAGGCTCTGGGGTTTGGGTGCTGGGGGGCTGCAGGCAGCTCTGGCCAATGGGACATGCCTGGTCTCCTGCAGGGCGAGGAGGTGAACAGGGAAGCAGGTTGCTATTTGACTCTTCTCCTTCTGGGCTGGCTGTTCCGCAGGCTCTTCCCCAAAGGCAAGAAAGGGCCCTTCCTGCCTTGGGCCAGAGGGGCGGGGCGGGGCGGGGAGGCAGCGTTCCCCCGCAGCACTGCTCCGTACAAGCGCACCGTGGAGCAGGCAGCTGGCGACGCACGCTCTCAAGGATGGAGCCGCCGTCCTTCCCCCGGCTTCGCCCCGGCAACGGGAGCCTTCCCGGGGCTGCCTGCAGCGCTCTCCGAAGCCGAGTGCGGCTCCTCGGCTGCCATGGCAACCACTATCCATGCCGGTCACGGCACCAGCCGCTCCCGGCCACCAGCCTGATCTAAATCAACAACATGAGCGACGGGGTGGGGGGGGAAGCCCCCTCCTCGTCCCAGAGGACACACCATTGTGGACTCCCGCTTGTATTCACCCACAGAGCAAAAGGAAGCAGGTAAGCACCCAGGCTGAGGCAGACAGTGTGTCTAAGGCAGCAACGGTCCCACAAAAGCAAGCTGCATGCTGTTCACAGCTCCCTTCTAGGCACCTGCTTGCCAGGCAGCTACAAACACTCTAATGGCTACTTTGGCATTGCCTAACTGTTTTTTTTTTCCTCCAGCACCCACCTGCTGCAGGTGGTCTGTTGTTAGCCACTTGTGATGAGCAGCTAGCAGCTAGTAAAGGCCGTCTGTGCCCATTTCAGCCGACATCAATCGAGCCGGGCGCATAGATCATCTCATTTTGCCAGATCATAGCAGACACCGACCAATTGAGAGGAAATGTGCCTAACTTGCCTTGTCTGATGCTCAAAGCGGCATGCAACAACACAGTTTGCACAATCACAGCCTCAATTAAATAGAGTGAAAAATCTCCAAGTGCACAAAGAAAGCTGTAGAAGATGTAGGAACGAGCCCAGCTCCTAGAAGGCTTTGGAGCAAGGCCTGTAACAAAGGTGAGAAAGTGGGCTTCTACTCCATGGTATCGCTACAGGGGGAGGTACTGCAGGCACCACATCACGCTGTGTAAGTGGCCCCTCCCACTCACCATCAGAGCCATTCTGGGCAGCGACAGCAACATGCAGGAGTGCAGAGGCAGTGATGTCATGCAGGGGGTACGCGAGTACCGGTTTCTAGGATTACGGCTGGCCCCGCCCATTCGCCCGCCCACTCGTCGACTCCGCCCCCTGCAACGTTTGAATTTCCTGCACGTTTGAGTTGCCTGCATGTTCTCAGAGCCAGGCAGGCAGGCAGGCAGCAAGCGGAGCCTTACCTTGCCTTGCCACTGAAAAATGAGCTGCTCTCGAATACTTTTGGAACTGTTGGGTCACTTTAACATGATGCCAGGCCTCCTTAACATGTTCTGGGGGTGCTGTGGAATACTGTTGCAACTGTTGGGTCAGTTTAAAATTGTCTGAGGCCTCAAAAAGGGCTTTTTTCATGTCCCTTCCTGCCACGACATCACTTCCGGCTTATGACGTAACTTCCGGTGGGCGGGTCCCGACACGTGCCAATCAAAAGTGAGTACCTGTTCTTAAATCATTTAGATGACACCACTGTGCAGAGGCACTTGTAGTACTTACTGTGCCACTCCCTGTAGCTACTCCACTGCTTCTACTTTCCAGAGTAGGCTGATCTTGTGCAGACAAACCAATACGTCCCAGTGACTAATTGCATTGCTCCCTGTCCTGATTACGGGGCTGGGGCACCTCCCTTACGAAGAAAGATTGCGGCGTTTGGGGCTCTTCAGAAAAAAGGCGCCTGAGGGGGGACATGATTGAGACGTACAAAATTATGCATGGGAGGGATAGAGAGGACAGAGGGATGCTCTTTTCCCTCCTCTCTCACAACACCAGAACCAGGGGGCATCCACTCAAATTGAGTGTTGGGAGAGTGAGAACAGATAAAAGGAAATACTCTTTCACCCAGTGGGTAATTAAGGTGTGGAACTCATTGCCCCAGGAGGTGGTGATGGCATCTGGCCTAGGTGCCTTCAAAAGGGGGTTGGACAGATTTCTTGAGGAAAAGTCCATCGTGGGCTACAGGCCATGATGGGTGGTGCAACCTCCTTATGTTAAAAGTAGGCTGCTTCAGAATGCCAGGTGCAAGGGAGTGGTAGTGAGATGCAGGCATCTTGCTGTCTCGTATGCTCCCTGAGGCATCTGGTGGGCCACTGTGAGACACAGGAAGCTGGACTAGGTGGGCCTTTCCCACAGCCACCTTTCCCCACCTCGTCAGCCTCTCTCTTCCCTTCCCAGAAGACACTGATCAGGCTTCTGCCATTCACTGCATCCTCCCGGGAATTTTTGCACCTTCCGCAGTTGAGAAAGAACCGCAAGGGGTGGTCCATGCTTAGCAAGCCATAGCACTGAGCTTCCTTCTCAGGATTTCAGGTCAAACAAGGGGCAACAGTGTGGCCTCTTTTGCACCTTGAAATAGCTGTGAATACAGGAAGAGGCTTCTTGTTATTTTGAGACGGATGGGCGATGTGTTGCAGTTATTGGTTTTAAGCACTGTAAGGCACCTTGAATGTTCTTTCTAATGGAAAACCAGGGCCAAAATCTGGGAAACAAGTACAGTTTCTCAGAAACTGTACAGAAACCAGCAAGTACAATAGTTTACAGCAAGGTTGGCTGCAGCAACAGGGCTGGGCTCACAAATGAACGGGTGTTCATTCACCTTTTGCCCGCAGGGCAGCTTCTGAATCAAATTCAATATGATTCTTGCAAAAACGGAAGAAACGCCAGTGTTCTCCAGAGTGGAGGCGTCACCAAGAAAGGCAAGGCTGGCCCACCCGGAGGCCAACTGGTACAGGTGACTGGGGGTGCCCAGCTCTCTCTGCCTGCCAGAGGCAGATCTAAGGGAGGGCAAAGCTCTAAGTCTTGCAAGAAGCCTCACCTTGCAGTGGAAATCACTCCTCTCCTGCACCGTTTTAGCCAATCCTCACAGGGAACAGCAACATCTTGGCGTTGCTTACTGGCTACAGCAGCAAGGGAGAGGAGGGATTTACAAGACAGGGTAAGGCTCCTTGCAACACTTAGAGCTCTGCCCTCCCTGTAGATCCGCCTCTGCTGCCTGCTCACCTCCACAAGTGCCCCTTTTCTTCCCACTCCCTGGACTGGAAAAGTCCAATCCAGGGTGTGGGAGGAGCAGAGGCTGCTGCCTCCCCAGCTTGGGGGGGGGCAGCATTTGGGCTGCTTCTTCAGACTCCACAAGGTCCTGGACTGACTGAGATTAGGAGTGCCAAAAGCCAACCGCCACCCACTCGCTTCCGAGCCAGTGCCATTTTCCAATGAGGAGAAAGCCGCAAAAGCCCAGCTAGGTTCAGAGTGACCCCAGAGCGCCTGGCATGGCTCAGAAGCGATCAGGCCTGCCAAGGGCTGAAATCCTCCTTCTGTCTGGATGGCGGCTCGAGGAAGATTTGCCCCCCCCCCCCGTCCAGATGGTTGGCTAAGCCTCCTTCCAGTCTGTTCTGAAGAGGCGGGCGTTCCAAGGAGGCACTTAGGAGGTGGGGAGTCACAATCTGCCCCTGGAACCTCACGGTCTGTGCTCGGACAGCACGTTCCTCAGTGCCGAATCATGAGTCGGTCTGCAGTCAAGGCTGTTCCGCGGCACGTTCCCTTCCCGCCATGGGCACGGATACTGCCTCAGCCAGAATCCAGGCAAGAAAAGTGGGTCTTGACCAGGGCAGGACCACCTTGTAGAACAAGCCCAGAATCCCACAGGCTGAAAGCACCATCCGGAATTAGCAAGACGACACAAGGTCTTCCTGGCCTACAGACTGGCCTCAACTTAGTGTCGGGGCTGAGCTGAGGACCAAGGAAGGGGGCAGCGTCCAGTTCTGGGGCAGGTGGAAGAGAATCAAAAGGGCGAGAGACAGCAGGTGTGGTCATGGGTGGGCTGGTGGCCACCTGCCTGGCAGGCAGCCTCTGTGGCGGCTCAGGACAAGGTGCTCCCCAGCTAAAGAGTCCAGCCTGGAACAACCTTCATGCAGAGCCAGCCGGAACCAGGGGACAACCACTAAAACTGAGTTTCGGGAGAGTGAGAATGAATAAAAGGAAATACTTTTTTACCAATGGGTAATTAAGCTGTGGAACTCCTTGCCACAGGAGGTGGTGATGACATCCGGCCCAGGTGCCTTTCAAAGGGGACTGGTCAGATTTCTGGAGGAAAAGTCCATCACAGGCTAGAGGCCATGATGGGTTGGGCAACCTCATTACGTTAGCAGTAGGCTACTTCAGAGTGCTAGGCGCAAGAGAGTGGCAACGGGATGCAGGCATCTTGTTGTCTCGTGTGCTTCCTGAGGCATCTGGTGGGCCACTGTGAGATACTGGAAGCTGTACTAGATGGGCCTTGGCCTGATCCAGCTGGGGCATCCGTTCTTATGCCCCTGTGGGTTCTTCAGATCCCCAGGACGGGAGTGTCCCAGGACAGGCTCCAGCAGTCATCCCAGTGGCATTCCAGTGCAGCAGAGATCAGATCTGCAACCCCTTCTGTTCGGGAGATCTCCCCGTGGTGCAGGACGTGAGGTGCTTGAGTCCTGCTCCCAGAGTCCTGCTTCGAGACGCCTGCTGCCTTCCACTCATGCCCAGGAGGTCTTGTGGCATAGCTGGCCTTGCCTGACGTGCCGGAGGCCTCTCAGGCAACATCAGCCGTGTCACTGGTGTCACATCACAGCCCCTTCCTGCTCTGGAGCCTAAGCAAAGAGGCTTCTTTGTCCCTTGGCTGGGGACTGGCCCTGGGCCCTGATCCAAGGCCTGTCGGAAGAGTTGGCTCCATGGAGGTTTCCTGGCCTGCTCCTCAGCTATGGAACCTTTGCAGCTTCATTTGCCTGTCATTTTTCAGGCACACCTCCAACGGTTTTCAGCGTTTCCCTGGGCAAATGTTTATGAAGCCTGTAACAGGTGAGTCAAGGAACTGTGAAACTGCAGCTCCAGGAACGGCTTCTTCAGGGCAGTGCGACGGATTTCAGTGCTTGCCTGCCCCTGTTCGGAGATAAAATTCCTCCTAGAAGAGCAGCCCTGCTGGATCAGGCCGAAGGATCCAGCATCCTGTGGCCTCCCCACTGCCCCAATGTGGAAGCCCACAAGAGGAGAGAAAGGCTCTTTCTCCCACCACTGCCCCCCTGCAACAGGCTGCTGCTTAAACCTGGGGGGAGCCGATTGGGTAGTCCTGGAGCTCTGGCTGCAGAGAGGAGAGCCAGGATTGCTGATCTCGATTTGGGTGCCTTCGACGTCAGAGGAAGCCTGCAGAGCATCGCCATGTAAGGTGGTGCTTTTTTATTTTTAGCTAATTTGGTTGCCATGGCAGCAACAAAATTTCAGCGCTAGGATACCAGAGACATCAAACTTTTTTTCCTTTCCTTTTTTGCCTCCTACTCAATGTATCCTAAAACCCCACTGTGAAGCAGATTGCACAGAGGAACGAAGCTGAGCACAGCCTGTACATGCCCCACCTACGGAATAACAGGCTGACCCACTTTCATTGCACCCACTGGCAGCAGAATTCCTGGCCCCACCAGGCTGAAGCAGTGGGGGGGTGGTGAAGTGCCTGGCTGGACCCCAACTGCCCCGTGGCACCCCCATGAGTGGGCTCACCCTCAGTTAGGTCCCTGGTTCTGGACGGCATCTGCAGAAGCTAGTCCATGTCCAGTGGTGTCATTCAAATGATTTAGGAACAGGAACTCACTTTTGATTGGCACTTGTCGGGAACCCGGAACCAGCCACGGAGCCCGTTAGGATCCGGAACGCCCGTTCTGGTCCGTTCCCCCTGAATGACATCACTGTCCGTGTCTCTTTTAGCCTCTGCAGCGGCGTGACTGTTGGAAACCCTTAGGGTTAGGGTTAGGGTTAGGGGAATGGCAACGACTGTTCAGGGACTCAGGCAGGAGCCTTTTGCTGTCCAGCTTTTGCACTGGAGACGCCAGGGGCTGATCCCTTCTGCAGGTAGTTGGGGCTGCGCCAGTGGGCCTGGTTGGGCCCATGCTCAGGGCCCACACCACACAGAGGGCCACACCCATGTCTAGCCAACCCCTGAGGCAACTGGGGTCTGCTGCCAACGCTGTGCCCCACCCCCACATCCTGTGCACCCCAGTGGGGACGCTTGCTGGGTGATTGTGGGTGAGTCGTGCCAGCAGCAAACCAGCTTGCCCCTCTGCCTAGTGCCATTCTGCTATTTCCCGTTGCCCTTTCCCCTGGTGCGTCAGCAGGCCTCATGGAGCTGCTGCAAGGAGAGGATTGCGCCATCGAGGGACCTCCTTCCAGGGCCAGAGGACAAGAGAAGGCCCAGAAATAAAGAGAAGGTGTTCATTGCTTCCATCTGCATCGCAAGAGAAGACCAGAGACTTAGTAAAGCCAAGACCTAAGAGCTAAGTCACTCTGGTTATTAAGAGCATTTGCAGTTTAACCTCGTGCATTCCTATGAGCAAATAGAGCATTTTGGCTCTTGTTTTGAATTGGTCTTTCAAATAAACCTTGTAAAGGAAAGCAACTGTTTGGTCTTGTTGGGGGCTTATGGTTGCGTGCCTGCAGAGATGAGTAAAGAATCCTGAGAGGTCGTTCAGCCTTCTAAAAGAGATTAAAATAGAGGGGGATCCAGTGGTGGGATTCAGGGGGTTTGCCCAGGTACTACAGAACCGGTTGTTAAATGGCCGGGCCCCGCCCACTCGCTTACCTCGGCTGGCTTCGGGTTTTTTTTTGCTCCGGCTATGACGTCATAGATCCGGTTGTTAATTTATTTGAATCCCACCACTGGGGGTATCCCTCGACACCCACTGTCTTATTTATTTATTTATTTGAAGAATTTATACCCTGCCTTTCCTATGCCGAAGCAAATGCCCAAGGCAGATTACGGAGGACATGAAGTGTAGCCACAATAAGTAAAACGTAAAATAATTAAAAATATATTAAAACATTTAACATGAACACAGAGAACATTCAAAAACAGGGTGAAACCCAAGTTTTCTCATAAGGTCCTTTGGAGGATGGGAAATAATTGACCAGGGGAGTAATCAAACTATGCCTCCAAGCAGTTCCATGAGAGGAGGTCATCTGAGCAGCTACCCAATGACGCAGCTACCCACCCCTTGAAGCCAAAGTGCCAGCTGTCCTCATTCCCTGCAGTGGGGGGAACCGGGCTCTGGCGTTTGTTGGGCTCTGCATGAGGGCATCTGGGCTTAACTGGGTGTGGACTCTTTTTGGCTCAACATCTGCCTTACGCAGAGTTCAGTCCGAGAGAAAAGCCACAAAAGAGTGCCTTAAAAAGAAGCATGTTTATTTCAGCATCAGCCTTCATGTACGACCATGAATTTCATCAGATGCCTGAAGGGTCATGCTGAGTTGGTAAGTGACAGACAGTGCAATCCTATACAGGTCTACTCTGACACATGGTATTTAACAGGGCTTACTCCCAAGGAAGTGTGTATGTGATTGCAGCCTATATGTGTCTGTCTGTCTATGGTGTGGGACAACAGAACAAAATGGAAAAGTGGAGTCAAAGGCCGTGACTCATATTGCGTCAAACGGAAACCTCAGAGGGAAGCCAGATTCCCAGCTGCAGACTCCGTAGCTGAAGAAGCCAAAGAAGCCGTCTTCCTGGCCAGGAGGAGTGAATTCAACGAAGTACGAGGCAGGGCAACCATTTCTTGTGGGAGGCCAAGCAGGCGGAACCAGCCAGCCTTGCCAGTGATGAGACAAATGCGAGAGGCACAAGGTGTGGCTTACTTACCAGGGACATTTCCACTTGACATACTCACAACTCCCTCAGATGCAGGTGACAGAGACCTAGGACTGCTGCCTGGTACACCGCAGTCCCAATTCAAAGGTCAGTTTGAGGGCAGGCAGAGTAAAAGCTGTCAAGCACGAAAGGGCAGGAAAGTCTCTTTTCTCTGACATTTTCTGGTATGGTGTGTCTGGAAGGGATGTTCTGGAATACAACTGCTGAAATGGGCTACAGGAGCAGGAGAATCTAAGCTGATTGAATTAATTAGCATAGTGTTATTCAAACCGTGGGTCGGGACCCACTTGGTGGGTCACGACCTGATGTCAGGTGGGTCACGGAATCCATCTTGGGAGCTGCAGAACTTACCCTGGTTATATTCCTTTTGTGAGTGTTAACTGTTTGAATTTTTTTAAAATTTTGTTTTTAGTTCAGTGCTTTTATCTAATATTTTATGCTAATCCTGCTTTCTGTCAGGGATGTTTCATGATTTTGCAACTGCTACAGTCCAAGAATGCTAATTAGTATTCCAAGAGTGTCATTTTATGACATCACACTGATGGCACTTCCTGCTTGATGATGTCACTTCCTGCCACAACATCACTTCCAAGTTAATGACATCACTTCCTGTGGGTCCCAACATGAGTGCCATTCTAAAAAGTGGGTCCTAGTCTAAAGAGTTTGAGAACCACTGAATTAGCAAATCAGGTGGCCAGATTTTAAGCACTCCTTCATTCAAATTAGAAATAATTAAAAAGACATCTCTATATTTCCAAGAAAATGACAGTACTTCCAAAATTAATGGGAATTTGTGGCGCTGTTGACCTTTTATTGTGTGCCCCATTGTGAGCTAGGGTTAAGCATCCCAGTTCAAATTCCAGGGCCTGATAGCATCTCATGTTTTAGTTAGGGGGCAGGAAAACAACTGGAGAAGGAAGGGGGAAATTTGATTATAGTATAAAACTGAGCTGAATATAGTGAATCTCTCTCTCTCTCTCTCTCTCTCTCTCTCTCTCTCTGAATCTTGGGGTCATGCAATGAAACAGTAGATTGAGGACATGTAATAGGGAGTATTTCATAAGATGAAACATTTCATAAGCATGTCATCGTCATAAGATGTAATGACAGTTGTTTTTTTTTTAAGTGGATTGGATTGATTTTTTATCTGATGCCAATTCAGGGAAACATTTCCAGCTATTGGGGACAAATGGGATCCATCCAGCTACCTGCCCATCAAAAGCATTTCCCAGAGAGTGGATTTGCTGAACACAGGACTCGGGTGCTGATGGGCTTTTAGTTTGGTCCAAGCCAACAGAGGAGTTTTGGCCAAGGAGTGATTTGGCACCAGGCTCTTGTTGCAGAACCGGGAAGGAGGAAGCATGATTCACACAGCGTGGCTGAGTCAGAGATCTTGGCAGGGAAAGCGGCAGAACAGAGCTTGGAGAGGGCACCCGTGACCAACCTGCTCTGCTCCTGCAGATGCTCTGTTCTCCCCAAGAGCCAGCATAAATTTCAGAGCCTGCCCACATATTAAGGAACTGGAGATTTGGCCCATTGGCAGGCTCTCAGAGGGGGGGAGGCTGGTCAGACCCACTGCCAGGCACTGGGGGCTCCATCTCTTGGACCGAGGCTGCTGCTAGATCTCAGGCCCAGCGACTCTGCTGGGGAGGCAGGGTGTGTGTGTCATTGCTCTAGATGTACTACATAAGAACATAAGAAGAGCCCTGCTGGATCAGGCCAAGGCCCATCTAGTCCAGCTTCCTGTATCTCACAGCGGCCCCACCAGGTGCCCCAGGGAGGCATGAGACAACAAGATGCTTGCATCCTCTTGCCACTCCCTTGCACCCGGTACTCTGAAGTAGCCTACTACTAGTGTAAGGAGGCTACAACCCATCATTGCCTATAGCCCACGATGGACTTTTCTTCCAGAAATCTGTCCAATCCCCTTTTAAAGGCATCAAGACCAGATGCCATCACCACCTCCTGTGGCGAGGAGTTCCACAGATTAACTACCCGCTGGGTAAAAAAATACTTCCTTTTATCTGTTTTAACTCTCCCAACCCTCACTTTTAGCGGATGCCCCCTGGTTCTGGTGTTTTGAGGGAACAAGGTGTTTTGTTTACTAAGGAGTTGCAGGGTGCAGCCGGCCCCCAACCATCCCTGGGATAACCCTAATGTTCATTCCCCCTCTTCCCTGCCCAACTGGCATTCCATCAGCCAGAATGAGACAATGGGGGGGGGGGGGAACAGCTTTTCAAAGGCTGGTAGGTTCAGGACGGCAGTTTCTTCCCTTGTTCATTGACTGCACAGAGCAGCAGGACACCCACTGCCTTGTGGCCACAGCAGGCTCTTGCTTCCAGGTTCAGCACTAATACAACCAGACAATAAACGGTTGAGTGCAAAGCCAGTGCTAAAGCTACCCAGGAAATCCCTCTTGTTTCATAATCGCTTCCCACACCTGTAGCCACTGTTGTGTCACTCCAGCAAAAGGATGTAGCGACCAGGGAGAAAAGCATGACTCCGAGCATGGCCGTGGGAACAGCGATGCTCCGTGGGGCAGTCTCAAACGTGATGACATCATGCCTGCCATCCAAAGCTTTCCCTCACTGTGCGGCAAAGGGCTGAAATGCTGCTGCTGCATCAGAGGGGAAACTGCAAGATGAAACGCTACAGGACGGAGGGAGGCAGGTTACATAAAGAGCAAGCAGGCTCCCCCCTCATTGCCACATTCCTGGCACGTTCCACCGATTTGCATGCTAAGCAGATCATCAGAGCCCCGACATTTCTCATCATGAAAAATGACCCTGGGTGGCCCGCAGCAGTGGGCAATGTGAAGCAGGATGTTTTTTACTTCGCCAAAGGGAAGGCGGGATATGCATGGGGGAGACGGGAGCACGACGACGACGCAGGGACATGACACAGCCGGGGAGGCAATCAGAAAAACAAGCGCGCACCTGGAGGCAGCTGTCAAGAGAGGAAGGCTTGCAGAAGGCACTGCCTCCAGCAGAGACGCGCATGTGCTCCTGCTAGCTGTGCTTTATGTAAGCACAGTCAGTCCTGTGTATATGCAAACTTGCTATCTGCAAATTCACTTACCTGTGAGGGGCAGAATGGCTGCTTACTGCACCTCTGTCCTTGTTAGCCACTGTGCAGAGATCTTCTGAAAGCTGCAGGGACCTTCCGAATGGCATCTGCGACCATCCCTGACCCCTTTAAAGTGGCTGGCAGAAGCAAAGAGGCCTTGTTTGAGGGGTCCATGCTGGTTGCAGGTGCCATTTCGAAGGCCCCTGCAGCCTCTGGAAGGTCTCTGCAGCATCCAGAGATCTTTTGGCACTTCCTACTGCACTCTGCTGGCTTCCTGAGGGTCTCTGCTGGATTCTTCTGATGGCAGAGAAGGGACTTTTTGCACCTAGCCCCATTGACCCCATAGGATCAAATGGTTTGTTATCTGCTAATTTGCTGTGTGCAAGAATTTCCAGGAACCGAACCCTAGCAGAGAATGAGGACTGACTGCATATGCACAGGGACAAGAATGAAGCAAGGAAACTGGAATGCTCATATTGGGGGGGGGGGCTGTAGTTCAGTGGTAGAGCACCTGCTTTGCATGGGAATCTCCAACTCACTGAGGCAGAGGATGCTCTCCCCCTTTCAAAGCTTTGAAAGGGGGAGAGCATCCTCTGCCTCTGTCATGCACAGAGTCACAAGCAGTGGTGTCATTCAAATGATTTAGGAACAGGAGCTCACTTTTGATTGGCACTTGTCGGGAACCCGGAACCAGCCACGGAGCCCGTTAGGATCCGGAACGCCCATTCTGGTTCGTTCCCCCTGAATGACATCACTGCCTTCACCCCCCTAGGAATCCGGAGTCGCTCCCTTTAACCCTCTGAGTGCCGGCCAACCAAGAAGAAAAGCTCTTTGCAGAGGAATTGGGAGGGGGGAGGAGGGAGAGTGAAGTGGGCGGAGTCTGTCCTAATTTTAACTAGTGGAACTGAGTTCCCCCTGCATGACATCACTGGTCACAAGCATAAAGGCTCTGGGCATCTGTGATGCTGTTCTTCATTAACCGGGTGTCTGATGTTTGCCACCTGTTATCCATTGGATTTTGCATATAACCAGATCTAAAGACAGACAACCACATGCCAGACATTTTCCAGGAGGTATATTAAGTTTAGAAAGCAAACTAGTAGAACACTATGCTTGATATGTCTTACTTGCTCCTGCTCTCTGCAAAACAAGTAGGGGGGAGTCAAGTTGGGGTTTGTCCTTGACAAGCAGTATGGACACATCAATTTACATCCCAATATACACTCTTTAAAGGAGGCATTGTATTACATTGTATACATTTGCCTTTTCCTCCCCTTGGAAAGAGAAGCAGTGGTTAAGCTGGTCTTTGAACTTGAAATGAAGAATAGGGTCCTGCATGTGTGCTTCAAATTCTATTCCCTGATTACTGCAACGTTCCACACAGTTATTGATAGATGGACAGGCCAAAAGGGTCACTTTGCTTGGCGAATGTAACTAAGGGCGCGATCCAAATCTGGAGTTAGGCCAGAAAAGTTTGGCCGGCCCAAGGGACACCGTAAAGTATGTTTGGACCACTCTTCGAGTCAGAGGGGATGGTACACAGACATGCGCCATCCTCCCTGACTCAGAGAGTGGTCCAAATGTGCTTTAAGGTGTCCCTTGGGCCGGCTAAACTTTGCTGGCCTAACTGTGCCGGCCTCACTCCAGGTTAGGATTGCACCCTAAGTGTTCCTTCCTTGCTTCAAAGTAGCACACACAACACGAGACTTCATAGGCAACAACACCCTTCATCTTCCATGGAGACTGACCAAGCTGCCAGGTTGGACTGCTCTCCTCCAGGGGCGTACCTGGTGGGGGGTCAGGGCAGGGGACACAAAATCCCAGGCAGGTGTGGCTGGCAGACAAGCAAGCAGTTTACCTGACTACCTGCCTGTGGTTTAAAAACAAAAAAAACAAGGAGTGGGGTGGGTGGGCAGAGTGCGGTGGGGGGCAGAAGTAATTGTGGCGATGTGATGATGTCACTGCAGTTATTTTTGGGTGGGTGGGGGCAGCAGCCAGGTGGGTGTGCCTCCTGGCAGCACATCCTTCGGGTACGCCCCTGCTCTCATCACCGCGATTCCTACTTCAAGTCTCTTACGTTGCACCCGTCAGTTAATCCAGACTCAGGGCAGATCACTGACATAGCTGTGCCAGTGGGGCATGTGCTGCTTCTTGCCTAGATGGTTCTGGGAAACAGGCGAATGCATAGAGGAGAAGGGGGTGCCTATCAGCCGCTCTTGGGAGTGGTGCCTTCATGGCATCCCTGTGTTCAGTGGTAGCATATATAACTCTGCAGTTGCCGAGGGGCAGGCAAGGAGGGGAGGGCGGTTGCCTTCACGGGCTGCTGCTTGAGGGGGTCCTCGGAGCATGTGGCTGCTGGAGACTGTTGGACACAGGATGCTGACTAAATGAACCTTCAGCCACAGGCAGCTTGTCCTCTCTAACCTCTGAGAGAGAGTCGGGCCCCTGCACATGTCCTATGTGCGGGTGGCCCCAGTGGCGGATGTGGGGGGGGGGGGGCCCAAGAGCCCCGGGCGCTGTCTTCGGGCCGTCTAGGGGGCGCCAGTAGCCCCCGCAACATTGTGCGGGTAGACCTGGGCTCCGGAGCCCAGGTCTACCCATTGGGACCAGCCGCAAGTAGTCCTGGGCTCCCCCGAAGGGAGTCCAGATCTACCCGCGGTCTACCCGGGGCTGCTTCTGGTAGGTAGACCTGGGCTCCCATGGGGGCGCACTTCTATTGGGTGCCCCGGGCGCCATTTTGACTAGGTCCGCCCCTGGGTGGCCCTGATCCCCAGCAAGATAGATGGATGCCTCCACCCCAAGGCTTGGGAAAGTCACATATAGGTGTGTGCACGCGAGTCAACAGTGTGCTGTGGGGTACTGGGCCAGGAGTAAGCAGCACCCTTTGTGGTGCTGGAGGGGCGACTAACAGCACTATCCCAGGCATGTCTACTCAGAAGTAAGACCCATTGTGACAAATTGGGTTTACTCCCAGGAAAGCGTTCATAGGATTGCAGCCCAAGCCTAGGCATGTCTCCTCGGAAGTAGGCAACGGTGCGTACTCCCAGCCGCGGTCTCCCTTCTTCTGCAGCAGCGATGCCGCCGTCTCCCTCCTTGTGCCAGGGGTGGGGGAGGGACGGAGGGAGGGAGGGAGGGAGGGAGGCAGGGAACCGCCTCCAAGTCCCTGTCGGAGGGGGCGCGGGAGGGAGGCGGAGCCTCGGCGCCACAGCCGGCCCAATAGGGGCCCGCTCGTGGGCAGCAGCGGCCAATGGCGCGCGCCGTGGGGCGGGGCGCGAGGCGCGGAGGGAAGGCTGAGCGCGCGGCGCGGCTGCACTGCCGGCTGGCGTCGCGCGGGGCTGGCAGCAGCCTCTGGTCGCTGTCCGCGGTGCTGAACGCGCGGCGCGGCGCCCCTCGCCCGACCGACCGCCGGCCTCCCTGTCGCCCCCCGCGCCCGATGGAAGAGATGGAGGAGGAGCTGAAGTGCCCGGTGTGCGGCTCCTTCTACCGGGAGCCGCTGATCCTGCCCTGCTCGCACAACCTGTGCCAGGCGTGCGCCCGCAACATCCTGGTGCAGACGCCCGACGCCGACTCGCCGCAGAGCCGGCGCGCCTCGGGCTCGGGCGGCTCGGACTACGACTACCTGGACCTGGACAAGATGAGCCTGTACAGCGAGGCGGACTCCGGCTACGGCTCCTACGGCGGCTTCGCCAGCGCGCCCGCCACGCCGTGCCAGAAGTCGCCCAACGGCGTGCGCGTCTTCCCGCCCGCCGCGCCGCCGCCCGCCGCGCCGGCCTCGCTGGGGGCGCCGCCGCCGCCCGTGCCGCGCAACGCCTGCCTGACCTGCCCGCAGTGCCACCGCAGCCTGATCCTGGACGAGCGCGGCCTGCGCGGCTTCCCCAAGAACCGCGTGCTGGAGGGCGTCATCGAGCGCTACCAGCAGAGCCGCGCGGCCGCGCTGCGCTGCCAGCTGTGCGAGAAGGCGCCCAAGGAGGCGGCCGTCATGTGCGAGCAGTGCGACGTCTTCTACTGCGAGCCCTGCCGCCTGCGCTGCCACCCGCCGCGCGGCCCGCTGGCCAAGCACCGCCTGCTGCCGCCCGCCCAGGGCCGCGTCAGCCGCCGGCTCAGCCCGCGCAAGGTCTCCACCTGCACCGAGCACGAGCTGGAGAACCACAGCATGTACTGCGTGCCCTGCAAGGCGCCCGTCTGCTACCAGTGCCTGGAGGAGGGCAAGCACGGCAGCCACGAGGTCAAGGCGCTGGGCGCCATGTGGAAGCTGCACAAGGTGAGCCAAGCCCGGCGCGCGCCCAGCGGGCTCCGTGCCCGCGCCCGCCCGCCCGCCGGTCCGCCTGCTCAGCTGCGCCCCCTCCCGCGCGTCCCCTCGACTGCCCCTTCTCGGCGCCTCGCTCGCCTGCCTGCGGCGCGCCTCTGCCTCGGTCCCCCCTGCACGACTCTCGTCCGTCCCACTGCCCTCCCTCATCGTCCAGCTGCCTTTCCGCCGCCTCCGCCGTCCCCTCTATCCATCCCTGCCTTCCCCGCCAGCCGCGCGCTCTCCCTGCCTGCCTGGCAAATCCATGGGCTCATCCGGCCCGCTTTGCTTCTTCCTTTCCTCCGCTCCCCAAACGCAAACAGCCTCCCCGCTTCCCCCCTTCTCTGCACCCGCAACGCGCACGTTCCGACGGGCCAGCCAGCCAGCCTGCTTCTTCGATTCCCCCCCCCCCATCAAAACAGCAAACTGCCTGGGTGGCACGGCAGGCATGGCCTCTTCGGGGGGGGGGGGCTGCCCCCTCCTTTGTTGGCTGCCGTTCAAGGGCTTGCACCAAAGCCGCCTGCAGCAGCGAGTCACACCGTGCTGGGAGGGAGGGAGGGAGGGGGGAATTTACGTGAGAAGGCAAGAGCTGGGCAGGCGGGCTTGGGGGCGGGAGCAGAAGCAGGAATAGCGGGGCTTGGGTTGCTCTGTACGTGCTCAGAGGCTGCTTCTTGCTCCGTTCTGGGGCTCAGTTCTGCTCCCTCGCAAACGCCGGAGCTGAGCTCTGGTCTCCAAGACACGTCCTAGAGTGCAGCCTGGCGCAAATGAATGCCGCGGCTCCACCTCGCATGAAGTGCCCCTCGGGCTGGCAGAGGGAGGCGAGAAGCGACTGGGGTCTCTGGGCCAGTGAGACGTCTGTGGTCAGGGCAGAACCCTGGAGGTGGCTGTGTAAACAGATCTGTTGTGGTTGCTGGTGGCGGGGGGGGGGGGCAGAAGGCCCTGCTACAGCGGATTCCCCTCCTGAATGCTGAACAGCCGCGGTCCCCCTTCCAACGGCGCGTCTCCGGGCAGAACGAGCCCCCTGCTGTCTGCAGAGGCTAAAAGAAGCTGCTGGGAAAGGAGGGTGGGGGGGGGCTGCACTGCCGCTCATCCCCTCCTTTCCTCCCCCCCCCCTCAGCCGCCCACGCCTGGCTTCCATCCGGGATCCGGCTGCATGATGACGACCCTGCCTCCGAGGTAACTGGGGCAGAGGAGCGGCTGTGAGGTGGGCGAGGGGACGTCCCCTCCTCCCCCGCGTAGCCCGGCGAGACTCACAGGCAGGGGCGCACAGCAGCACCATTGCCCCCCCCCCAGCCTCAGTGCCTCGCTGCGGTGCCTGGGCAGGGAGCCAGGATGTGGCAGGATCAGAGGCGTTTCTACAGGGATGGCAAAGCTCTAAGTTTTGCAGGAAGCCTTACCCTGTCATGTACATCCCTCCTCTCCCTTGCTGCTGTAGCCAGTAAGCAACGCCAAGATTGGCTAAAACGGTGCAGGAGAGGAGTGATTTCCACTGCAAGGTGAGGCTTCTTGCAAAACTTAGAGCTTTGCCATCCCTGTAGAAACGCCACTGGGCAGGATTGGCAGGGCAGTGCGGGGAGGGGGTCTTGCCGTGACCCACCGACACCAGCGAAGCCCTAACATCTCACTACAGCTCGAAGAGCTGGGATAAGAGGTCACTCAATGAATTTGAGATGTGCATAGATGTACATGGATTTTGAAGGATGGTTTTCTGTGAGCAAACCTGAAATATGGGCATTTTTTTGAGATCGCTTGTACACACGCACGCACACAGAGGAGGGGGGGGGGTTCACCATTTATTTCAGCCCCAGCTGGAATTCCAGCTGGTACAACCAGGCCCAATGGTGCCTGTGGAAATCTAAGCCCCCTTCTTTGTGAGTGGAGCAGCCTCCCTGCGTGGTCTCGGATTGGCTGTGACTGTGCAAGGTGTTGTCAAGTGGGCCACAGCATGGGAATGAGCATCCCTAGCCTGCTTTGCAGGGCTGATGCAGCTGAAATGCAAAGGCTCATTTGCGACCCAAGTGTTCCCTTCGGGGTTCCCACTGGCCACCAGTGAATGTGGGGTGCATGAGGAGGAGGAAGGTGGGTGTGAGGCAATTAAGCAAGCATCCCAGGATGCTGCTGCTTGTGTCGCGACTGCAGAGAGATCTGTGTGGTCTGTTTCTGGGTGCAGTTCCTGGTGCAGGTCTTGAAGCCAAAAAGGGAGGGGCCAGGCCCAGGTCACCAGGGTGCCTCCCACCCACCCCCCTCACAAAACTGGTCTCAGTGAGGAGGGTCTTCTTGCATGGCTCACACCCTTGGCAGTAGTGCGTGAGAGACCCTCTTCCGGGTCATAGAACTCCTTGCCCCCTTACCCTTTGCCACAGGAGGTGGTGATGGCATCTGGTCTTGATGCCTTTAAGAGGGGATTGGACGGATTTCTGGAGGAAAGGTCCATCGTGGGCTATAGGCAATGATGGATTGTGCAACCTCCTTACAAAGGTGGTGGCCTACTGGTACCGGGTGCAAGGGAGTGGCAACAGGATGCAAGCATCTTGTTGTCTCATGCCTCCCTGTGGCACCTGGTGGGCCGCTGTGAGATACAGGAAGCTGGACTAGATGGGCCTTTGGCCTGATCCAGCAGGGCTCTTCTTATGTTCTTACCCCTGGGTGTAAGGCAAGCTTCCTGGCTATAATTGTCCAAAACCGGGGGGGTTGGGGGGGGGGGGGGAGAAACGCTAAGTTTTGTAGGAGCCTGAGCTCCTGTGTATAGCCGCCTCTCCCCCTCGCCTTGGAGAGCTGTGAATGGCTTTGGAGGCAAGGAGGAGGGGCCACTTTACATAGGAGCTCAGGCTCCTGCAAAACCTAGTGATTTGCCCCCCCTCTAGGAATGCCACTGGTCCAAATAGCTGTTGAACACTCTTGTTCCACTTAGCTTTGGGGGGCCCAAATTGATGCTGATCTGCTCGGCTTTTCCTTTCATGATCCTGTTCTGAGGCTGTTTGCTGTGGTGCTGAGTACAGTTTTTTGTTTTGAGAAACTATTTTTGTGCTCTTTACTGCGCTTCTAAATATCTTGTTAGCCACCTTGAGTGCCTTCCTAGCAGGAAGGGAAAGGCAGGATGTACGTGTTTTAAATGAATAAAGGCTCTTCCACCTCCCAAACTGGGTGCCCACAGACTCAAGCCACACAACCCTTGGCCCAACAATGGCATGAGCGAAGGCAGTTGGCTCGTGCCTGTGGAAGTCTGCACCAAATAAGCACGTCAGTCTTTCAAGCACCGCAAATCCTTTGGAGGCTTTTGCTGCAGAAGTCTTGCGTGAGTGCTCTTCTCAGATTTGTCCCTGTCGGGTGCAGAGACTTACCTAGGATTTGTCACGAGCACTTGGCATGCCAAGACTCAGGGTGCAATCCTAACCGACTTTCCAGCACTGACGTAGCTGTGCCAATGGGGCATGTGCTGCATCCTGCAGTGGAGCAGTAGTCACGGAGGCCTCCTCAAGGCAAGGGAATGTTCGTTCTCTTACTTTGGAGCTGCATTGCCCTTACCTTGGTGCTGGAAAGTTGGATAAGATGGCGCCCATAGCAAATAAAGCTTTTCTCACCCCTTCCTCTTATTTATTAGATTTCCATCCCACCCCTCCCAAGAGCAGTTTCCCCCCTCCTCCTTTTATCAAAACGACAGCCTTACGAGGTAGACTA
The DNA here is from genome assembly GCA_029204185.1 of Lerista edwardsae. Lineage (NCBI taxonomy): Eukaryota > Metazoa > Chordata > Lepidosauria > Squamata > Scincidae > Lerista > Lerista edwardsae. The sequence continues at coordinate 2,710,743 of JAJKFI010000137.1, read as the reverse complement.
GGCTGAGAGAGTGGTTGGCCGAGGTCCCCGCAGTGGGGGTGTTTTTGACCAAGCAGGGAGTTGTATCCAGCTCCTTCTGGTTGGTCCCAATCCAGCACTCTTCACACTGCAGCACACTGGCACCACTGGCAGGGGGATAAGCTCCCCCTGCTGCACAGGGCTCAGCTCAGCGCAAATCAGGCGGCCCCAGACAATGGGCGTTAATTATTCATGGTGAGGGTTCCGAGAGACCCCCGGAGACATCCTGGACTGCCTTGTTCCTGAAGGCATCACTCAAGCTGCTGCTCGAGGGAGGGGGGGCCTGCCTCTAAGCAAGAGAGCAACTCGCTGGGCTTGTGAGTCGTGGCTCAGGGTTGTGGGGTTGGTGGCATCAGCATCTCACAATCCAGCTGAGATGCTGAAAGGCGCCAGGTGGCCCGTGGGCCGCCCTGGAGTTGTGCCTGAGATGGCAGGTGGATGATTCCACACCACGCAGGTGCAAGTCCCTTCCCCTGAAACGGGATGTGCCACTGATGAGTGGCAGCTATTAGCAGTTGATTGGTCCTCGTGGAGACTTTCCAATTGAGCAGGATGACAGGCTTTCGTGGAGGGGACTCCCCAAGGGGGATGGGGGTCCCAAAGGGGAGGGGCTCTGTCCCCCCCCAGCCAGTGGGACAAAGAGGCCCCAGGGGCCAGTCCCTCCAAGCCAGGGACTGGGTAGCGAGCCAGTGAATGGTGTGGCAGCTGCCCCACCCCCTGCAATCCTCCCCACCACACACAGGGGGCGACCTCCCCTTCCGACCTGCGCTTCTCCTCCGGGGCCCCTCCTGTGCTCCCTGTCACAGTGCTGCCACCCCACAGTGAGGACTGAGAGGGCAAGACAAGTGGGTGGAAAGCAATGGTAGTGAGGAGGAGGAGGAGGAGAGTCAGCTACCACCCCCCCACTTTCTCCAGTCTCCCTCCGGCCCCTTCTGCTCATTTTCCCCTTCTTCTACCCACCTTCCTTAAGAACATAAGAACATAAGAAGAGCCCCGCTGGATCAGGCCAAAGGCCCATCTAGTCCAGCTTCCTGTATCTCACAGCGGCCCACCAGGTGCCCCAGGGAGGCAGGAGACAACAAGATGTTTGGATCCTGTTGCCACTCCCTTCCACCCGGTACTCTGAAGTAGCCCACCACCAATGTAAGGAGGTTGCACAATCCATGCTAACTGGGCAAGAGGCACTTTTTCAAGTGGTGTCCTCTTATATTTAGCAGGGGGAGAGCAATTGTCCCTCTTCACCCCAGCACAGTGTCTTTCTCGTGGCTGTTGCTGGGGGTGTTTTCCATTCTTCTAGATTGTGAGCCCTTTTGGGACAGGGAGCCATTTAACTTTAATGTTATTATTTGCCTGTAAACCGCTTTGTGAACTTTGTGTTGAAAAGCGGTATATAAATACTAGTGATTGATTGATTGATTGATCATTGCCTATAGCCCACGATGGACCTTTCCTCCAGAAATCCGTCTAATCCCCTCTTAGAAGGCATCCAGACCAGATGCCATCACCACCTCCTGTGGCAAAGAGTTCCACAGATTAACTACCCGCTGGGTAAAAAACTACTTCCTAGCATCTAAGGAATATCTAAGGTAAAAAACTAGCATCTGTTTTAACTCTCCCAACCCTCAGTTTTAGCGGATGCCCCCTGGTTCTGGTGTTTTGAGAGAGGGAAAAGAACATCCCTTTCCTTCCTTCCTTCCTTCCTTCCTTCCTTCCTTCCTTCCTTCCTTCCTTCCTTCCTTCCAACTGCATCGGTCAGTCAGTCAGTCCTCCTCCTCCCTTGCCCTCCCACTGCTGCCTTTCTACCTCTCTGCAGCCGGTCTCAGCTTTCATGGCTGGCCCCAGCTTCACCTTCCTCCTCGCAGCTGAGTACCACGAGGTGCTTTTCTCCCATGGCTGGTGGGGTCCTGCACTACAGCTGCTTTGAGTCCTGTGTAACTCTGGGTGTGCCTCTGTCTGAATACCTGGTCTCAACGCAGAGCCTGCAGGTCTTTCAGCTGACCAGTGGAGGATTTCATGCCGATGGCCCCATTTTGTGGCGCTGTTGATTTTCTCCTCTCCGAGTCCCCGGCTTCTGTGTGTACCATTGCTCGTCACATGGGAGCATCCTTTATTGCTTCCCCGGACTTGGCAGGCTTCCTGGCCAATCTGCCAACCTCCAAATGTTGAACTGAACATGAATGGATGTGGCCCAAAGTTGCATCACTGATGGAGTGATAGCGAGTTCTGCATGCAGGATGAATGTGGCCACCATAAACGTAAAGCCAGTTTGTGAACCTTTTTTGTTACACTTTTTGTTGCTGAAAAGCGGTATATAAATACTGTCGTTCATAACCATGGCAATCGTAGCAGCAGCATCAGGGCCACTAGTGTGATGGCCACTGCATCCAACGTGCTGTCCTAGTGGAGAGCTTGGTCAAAAGGGTGGGAAAGGAAGTATTGGAGTAGAGTGTCCTGCCAGAGGCGTTTCTACAGGGAGGGCAAAGCTCTAAGTTCTGCAAGAAGCCTCACCTTGCAGTAGAAATTACTTCTCTCCTGCACCATTTTAGCCAATCCTCACAGGGAACAGCAACATTTTGGCGTTGCTTACTGGCTACAGCAGCAAGGGAGAGGAGGGATTTACACGACAGGGTGAGGCTTCTTGCAACACTTAGAGCTTTGCCCTCCCTGTAGAGACGCCACTGTGTCCTGCCTGCCATGTGGCCCCCCTGGAGCTCCTCAGAGCTCTGCCCCTGGGAGCATGTCTGGCCCAGCATAGAGGTTTGGGATCCAGCAGTTGCTGGCTCCACCTCATCCGCCCCCTGTCTTGCCCCTTTCCCACCTCTCCACTGGTGGGGCCGTGCGCAGTGGTGTCATTCAAATGATTTAGGAACAGGAACTCACTTTTGAGTTCAAATTCAAATGTTGAAAAACAAAACAAAAAAAACAAACCCCAGAAGCAGCCATGGAGCCCGTTAGGATCCGGAACGCCCATTCTGGTCCGTTCCCCCTGAATGACATCACTGGCCGTGCGGCAGCCAGTCTGCTCCCTGCTGTGAGTGGCACGTGAATGAGCTGCCACCTACTGGCATGTTGTCATTTCCCAGCCATAGGATTGGACCACATTATTGTTTTAGGATTGTGTCCGTAAGCACCTCATATGAGCGATGGGGCTGCTTCTTTCTTTCTTTCTTTCTTTCTTTCTTTCTTTCTTTCTTTCTTTC
>JAJKFI010000137.1:2663473-2707515 GCA_029204185.1 Lerista edwardsae | reverse complement strand
TTCTTTCTTTCTTTCTTTCTTTCTTTCTTTCTTTCTTTCTTTCTTTCTTTCTTTCTTTCTTTCTTTCTTTCTTTCTTTCTTTCTTTCTTTCTTTCTTTCTTTCTTTCTTTCTTTCAGTGCTTTATAGAGTTGAAATATACAGGGCTGGCTCCAGAAGCCGCAGGGCCCAATGTGGGGCATTCCTGAGGGCCCCCCCTACGCCTTGCAGGGCCCCCACTCACCAAGAACACTAGCGGCGCTGCGCACAAAGCATGGTGCCTGGAAATAGTTGGTGGTGCTATGATGACATCACTGCCAACCTCTTCCAGCAGGCATCTTCCAGGGGGCAGGTGGGAGGGCCCCAGGGAAAGCTGCTTCTCTCACATTGCTGACTTACAGCCCACAGAGATCCTGGATGCAGCAGCAGCAGGCGCGATGCTCGCTGTGCTGGTACGGGGTCCAGCGTGACAACCCTGGAAATATACCACGCGCTGAAATATGCCAGATGCCGTCACGTACATTTCTGGGTAGCATCCCTGGACATTGAAAAGTCTGAAGAGGTTGTGCGAATGACAGGGAGGCCCAGATAGGAGAAAGGCTCAGAGAGGTGGGATTGAGGATGATGCCGTCCCTTGGGAAAGGGCTTTCTACAAACTGCAGCCGTGTTTTCCAGCTGCTTTGTCTGAGCAGCAAATATTGTCCTTTGCCAAGGCAAACAGAGCTTTGTTTCTGTCCCAACACTGTGGAGATTTCCCATGGGTGCCGTGTGTGCTCTTGGGACCCCCCTAAAGCAACGCTAAGGGACTGTCAGGGTTCCCTGAAAAGGCCAGGCTGTCTTCTTGCCAGTGAAATTCAAGTGCCTGCTCTTCTGTGCAGTAGTGTCATCCGGCAACGAGCTGCCGGAACGCTAGGCAGGATTTACCACTTGATTGACAGGCTGTCCGTGACGTGTCGCCGCCTGCCCGCCCGCCGTGCGGGCTCCCTCCAGTTGGTACGCCCCTCCGCTGCTTTCCCAGGCACCCGGCGCACCCCCAGGCAAGCGGGCACCCCCTCCGAAGCCAGGGGTGCCCGCACAGAGGGCGGGCAGGCGCTGACACCAATCAACCTATCAGGCGATAAGTCCCGCCTAGTGTTCCGGCAGCTCGTTGCCGGATGACACCGCTGCCTGGGAGCCACCCAGAAACACGTGCCTGGGAAGCTGCTCGTGGGTCAGGCCTGTTGCTTGCCCGCTAGGCCTCTTAGTGTGAATTAGACATCCCTGGGGTGAGTGTTGCAAAGAAGGGAGCCAGCGTGAGGAGCAGGGCCAGCCCAATACTTCCTGGCCCCTGAGGCAGTGGAGAAAACCCTGGCTGCCATACCCAACGCTGTGCCACCTCTGCTCCTCCCACTCTCTGGGTTGGAAAAGGAAGCTGTGGTAAGAGCACAGGAGAAAGTGTGGAGGAGATTACAGGCCACAGTGGAGGGTGCAACATTCTTTTTTTTAGAAGTAGGCTGTCTCTGAACACCAGGTGCAAGAGAGTGGCAACAGGATGTCCTGTGGTCTCGTGTGCTCCTTGAGGCATCTGGTGGGCCTCTGTGAGATACAGGAAGCTGGACTAGGTGGGCCTTTGGCCTGATCCAGCGGGGCTCTATTTATGTTCTTAGAGCCTGAATTGGGTTGCAAATTATTAACGCTCCCTCCCTGCAGGCCAGATAGCAAATTCTGTTTTATTTACCTCAGAATTTTACCTCATAATGCCAGGTGCAAGGGAGTGGCCACAGGATACAGGCATCTTGTTGTCTCGTGTGCTCCCTGAGGCACCTGGTGGGCCACTGTGAGATACGGGAAGCTGGACTAGATGGGCCTTTGGTCTGATCCAGCAGAGCTGTTCCTATGAGTACATGTCTGAAGCGGAACATCCGGTTCTGGTGGCTGTCAAAGAGAATCTTGACTAGTCCCCAGTGTGTTTACCTCAGAAATTTACCTCAGAATGCAAGATACAAGGGAGTGGCACAAGATGCAGGTATCTAGTTGTCTTGTGTGCTCCCTGAGGCATCTGGTGGGCCACTGTGAGATATGGGAAGCTGGACTAGATGGGCCTTGGCCTGATCCAGCAGGGTTAGTGAGTGTGAGGAGAGTGAGGGGGAGCGTTGTCTCCTCTTTCTGTTCCAATCCAGAGAGCAGGAGGAGGGGGAGCCGTGGAGGAGAGTGTGGAGGCAGCGGTGACATTGCAGGGCGGGGAATAGTAGCACCTGTGAGGGGCTGGCTTGAAGCCACATGACTCCACAAGCCCTGATCCCCAGAAAGACTTCCTTCCCTGTGGCCCTCAAAGTGCGTCTTGCAGACCTGCATTTCTCTGGCACCACCTTTTGTGCACAGGCATAGGGCGAACAGCGAACGTTGCCAGGGATATCGTGCAGAAGCTGCTAAAAGGGAAGTTGGTGTTTAAGCTTCACACCCTGCTTGGTGAAAGGAAACGAAGCTCCATGGGTGATACTTAGCCAGGAAATCCTTTCGCTGAGGGACTGAAATCTCGTATTTTAGGTGGAAGAAGAGACTCCTGAAGAGGCTCGTCAGTTGGAAGCCCCTGGCCTCTGTGGCCACTGCCTCTGCTCCTCACACAGGAATGGGCACATCCGTCCTGTCCTCTGCCCTGCTTTGCTCTGGCCCCCTTGGTTTCGAGAGTTGCCAATAATACTAACGTCCCCAGTGGTGTCATCTAAATGATTTAAGAACAGGTACTCACTTTTGATTGACATGTGTCGGGACCCGCCCACCGGAAGTGACGTCATAAGCCGGAAGTGAGGTCGTGGCAGGAAGGGACATGAAAAAAGCCCTTTTTGAGGCCTCAGATGATTTTAAACTGACCCAACAGTTGCAACAGTATTCCACAGCACCCCCAGAGCATGTTAAGGAGGCCTGGCATCATGTTAAAACCCCAGAGCAACTCATTTTACAGTGGCAAGGAAAGGAAAGGCTCCGCTCGCTGCCTGCCTGCCTGCCTGGCTCTGAGAACATGCAGGCAACTCAAACATGCAGGAAATTCAAACGTTGCAGAGGGTGGAGTCGACGAGTGGGCGGGCGAATGGGCAGGGCCAGCTGTAATCCTAGAAACCGGTACTCGCGTACCCCCGCGTACCCCCTGCATGACATCACTGAACGTCCCCCATTTTGTATTTGTGAGGAACTGGCAGCATCCCAATTCCAGAGGTGGCACTTGGGAATCTGTGCATTGAAATTGGGAGTTTGGGTGCATTTGGAAGGTCTGTGGATAGTTGCTTCAGCTTTAATGGCAAGACTTTTTCAGTTCTTAGCCCAGTGAAATCCAAGTTTTAGGACTACAGAGCAGCAGTTTTCAACCAGTGCGCTGTGGCACATTGGTGTGCTGTGAATGGTCCACAGGTGTCCCGCAGGTGTTTGGGGGTTGTCATTTATTAGTAGGGCCATTGGGGGATGGGAGCCCCCCACCAGCAACACGGTGCGCCTCATTAATTGAAAAAAGCTGATTGTGCGCCTTGGCAATTTTAGCGCCTTGTCAAAGTGCCATGAGATGAAACAGGTTGAAAGTCGCTGTGCTATAGATGGCCAGTGATTGGCTCACGTGCTCCTATCTGGCTTAAAAAAACACAGACAAATTTATGGAGAATAGGTTTATCCGTCGTTATGGTTACGATAACTATATTGGACGTTCCTGTTCAGAGGCGGTGTGCCTTTAAGAACCACAGTCTGGGGATGAACACTAATCTGTTATGTGCAGCTTAAGCTTGAGAAGCATCTCACTGAACAGGGGAACGAAATGCTTATCTGGATGGATTTCTGCTGTGATCCAGCAAGGCAGTTCTCATCTCTCTCTCTCTCTCTCTCTCTCGCCCCCCACTCCTCTCTCCCCCCTCTATCTCTTTGTGGGGGTGGGGAGGGGAGGGGGGGCTCAGTGCTGTGTTTTCTTCAAGGCCTGACATTGTTCTCAAGAGGTCCATCCACAGAGATGCATCACGGAACCACAAACATGCTGGGAAGCAGCCCTGAACGTACACACACCAGGGAGATGGATGACCCCGGGGGTTGGAAATCACCCTGCACTTAAGAAGCGGTTCACGGATGACTTATCCAGTCAGTGCATCTGTGGCTGAGATTGCTGGATAGATTCACTATTGATCCCTTCCTCGGCAGCCTTCTGCCAGACTATCAAGTTGCAAAGGCAGTGGGATGATTGAGGGTACAATCTTAACCTGAAGTTAGGCCAGCACAGTTAGGCCAGTGAAAGGGCCACTGTAAAGTGCATTTGATAACTCTCGGAGTCAGGGAGGATGGCGCACTCTGTGTGCTGGCCTCTCTGACTCCCACAGTGGTCCTAATGTGCTTTATGGTGGCCCTTGTACTGGCCAAACTGTGCTGGCCTAACTGAGCCGGCCTAGCTCCAGGTTAGGATTGTACCCTGAGGGGAGGGGGTCAACAGCCCTGTTGTGAGCTGGATTTGTGGTGCTGTTTCCAGAACTGCCATTTCCAGTACTCAGATTTCTCTCACACCTGCAGAATCTTTACCTTTCCATCTCATCAGATTCACAGTGCAATCCTATACCCCCCTTAGCGCCGGTGCTGTGCTCTTGTGCCGGCTGAACACTGTTGCGAATGCAGAGGCAGATCTAAGGGAGGGCAAAGCTCTAAGTTTTGCAAGAAGCCTTACCTTGCAGTGGAAATCACTCCTCTCCTGCACCGTTTTAGCCAATCCTCACAGGGAAAAGCAACATCTTGGTGTTGCTTACTGGCTACAGCAGCAAGGGAGAGGAGGGACGTACATGACAGGGTAAGGCTCCTTGCAACAGGTAGAGCTTTGCCCTCCCTGTAGAGACGCCTCTGTGCGAATGTGCCATAAAGCGCATCCACTTTGGTGCAGCGTTCGGGTGCTGGCGCAACTGTTGGCAGCGCCGACTGTGCATCAGTCAAGTGCTGGCATTGCTCGGTTGGTGCAGGGCCTCCGCGAGGACATTCCAGAGGCATTCTGGGGGTGAAACTGGGCGGCGCAGCGGGCAGAGACGGTGGTTATGACGCGGTTGTGACGCAGGACGGCTGCAGTGCCATATCCTAACGCCGGTTCCCGGCCATGGTGGCCCCGATTTGGGCTGTTCCCGTACATGTTCCTCTGCACCTGCTATTTTGCCGGCGCAGATTCGAGCAGGCCCATAGAGGGTGACTGAAGCTTATGTGGGTGCAAGGGGAAAACCTCCCCTTGTCCTGCACGTTGCTGCTGCTGCCTCCGAATGGGCCTTTGGATATGGCCCTGCTTACTAGGCCGGCATAAGGTAGGATTGTGCTCTCAGTTTCATCCAAGTCTCCTTAAACAGCAGTCTTAAACATTTTTAAGGTATGCATTATAAAACAACAGCAACTAGGCTTACTTGATAGAAAGCAAATGCAGTCAGTTTCTCTGCAACATCATAAAAATAACCCTGTGTGCGCTCTTTGAAAAAAAAGAAGAAATGTTTATGCCGAGGTAATCCAAATGGCGCATAGCTGAAGCTAAATTCTGCCACTTGTCTACGTTATGCAAATTTGCACAATCACTTTGCATAATTTATTCTCCTTCCACCAACCAGAGGGAGAGGCTGGCAGTTAACTTGGCCCTGCATTGCTGCTGTCTGGAAAACTGGATATGAGGTGTGATGACAGGGGGTACTTAAGAACATAAGAACATAAGAAGAGCCCTGCTGGATCAGGCCAAAGGCCCATCTAGTCCAGCTTCCTGTATCTCACAGCGGCCCACCAGGTGCCCCAGGGAGGCATGAGACAACAAGATGCTTGGATCCTGTTGCCACTCCCCTGTACCCGGTACTCTGAAGTAGCCTACTACTAATGTAAGGAGGATACAACCCATCATTGCCTATAGCCCACGATGGACTTTTCTTCCAGAAATCTGTCCAATCCCCTCTTAAAGGCATCAAGACCAGATGCCATCAGCACCTCCTGTGGCAAAGAGTTCCACAGATTAACTACCGGCTGGGTAAAAAAGTACTTCCTTTTATCTGTTTTAACTCTCCCAACCCTCAGTTTGAGCGGATGCCCCCTGGTTCTGGTGTTTTGAGAGAGGGAAAAGAACATCCCTTTATCAACTCTATCCCTTCCGTGCATAATTTTGTATGTCTCAATCATGTCCCCCCTCAGGCGCCTTTTTTCTATGCTGAAGAGCCCCAAATGCTGCAGCCTTTCCTCATAAGGGAGGTGCCCCAGCCCCGTAATCATTTTTGTCGCTCTCTTCTGCACCTTTTCCAGCTCCACTATGTCCTTTTTGAGATGTGGCGACCAGAACTGGACACAATATTCCAGGTGCAGCCTTACCATCGACTTGTGCAATGGGATGCAGGACAATGCAATGTACTTGCAGGTCAGGCTGCCTGTGACACTGACTGTCCCCATCCGAGCCCCATCACCTCTCCATCAGAGGCACACCCAGGGGCTGTGGCACCCAGAGTACAGTAGCAACATCATGATGTCATGATGTTCCACAACCGCATGTGACATCACTCCTGGGTTCTCCAGTGGTTCTCTCCCTCAAACCCAGGGGAGCAAAGGAGTGCCTTCATTCATAAGAACATCAGAAGAGCCCTGCTGGATCAGGCCAAAGGCCATCTAGTCCAGCTTCTTTATCACACAGTGGCCCACCACATGCCTCAGGGAGCACAGGAGACAACAATGCATCCCATTGCCACTCCCTTGCACTTGGCATTCTGAAGTAGACTACTACTAATGTAAGGAGGTTGCACCACGCATCATGGCTATATAATAGCCCACGATGGACTTTTCCTCCAGAAATCCGCCCAGTCCCCTTTTAAAGACACCTAGGCCAGATGCCATCACCACCTCCTATGGCAAGGAGTTCCACAGATTAATTACCTGCTGGATAAAAAACTATTTCCTTTTATCTGTTCACACTCTCCCAACACTCAATTTTAGTGGATGTCCCCTGGTTCTGGTGCTGTGAGAGAGGGAAAAGAACCTCCCTCTGTCAACTACCCATCCAACGCAGAATTTTGTACGTCTCAATCATGTCCCCCCTCAAGTGCCTTCTTTCTAGAGCACCAAACCCTGCAGCTTTTCCACTTAAGGGAGGGGCCCCAGCCCAGTACACATTTTTGCCGCTCTCTTCTGCACCTTTTCCAGCTCCACTATATCCTTTTTGAGATGTGGCCACCAGAACTGTACGCAGTACTCCAGATGTGGCCTCACCATCTATTTGTACAACGGCATAATAATATTGGCCGTTTTATAATATTTGTGCAGCCCCTGTCAATAAAACCAGAAGCCCCGCAGAAGAGGCTTCTCTGAAGTGCTCTGGAAGTAGGAACAATTTTGCTGGACAGGTGAGAGGAAGGCCCAGCCAGGTGGGTGCAGAGCGCCGCTTGTACGGCATCATGTGCAGCCATTCAGCTCCTTGTCTACTGTGGCCAATGCTTCCCTGCCTCCTCCTGCCACTGAGTCTGGCAAGCGCATCAACATGCTCCACAGTGCCACGATGCTCTCCGCTCCGCCGGCAAAAGTCACCTTGCCCGGTGAGGCAGGCGGCAGGGGGCTTCTCCGGCTGTGGCCCACTTTGGGTAAATATTTTGACAGCCGGGCTGATCTGGCTGCCCGGGGGAAAGTCTTGCGTGGTAAGCCTGGCCACACCTCGTGCCCTCCTGGAAGACTGGAACGCTGGAACGTGAGACTGGGACGCTGGCAGAGCCATGTGGGAGCTGTCAGAGCGGAACTGAGAAAAAGGCCGCAGTGATGCTGCTCCCTCTCCCCCCTCGCCTTTCACCTGATGGAGATCCGTAAGCGCAGCCTCTGCTCAGAGTTTCCGAAACACAGGAAGGCAGCCGCCACTGCACGCACTCTTGGCCGCTTTGCTGGGAGAAAGGGGATCATCCAGCCTTGATGGGGCCCCTGGGAGGGGAAGACAGCATTCATCCAACACTTTAAGGAGAGCTCCACTGGATCAGGCTAGTCCAGCTTCCTGCATCTCGCAGTGGCCCACCAGGTGCCTCAGGGAGCACACGAGACAACTCTGATGTCCCGTGTGACATCCTGTTGCCACTCCCTTGTACCTGACATTCTGAGGTAAATTTCTGAGATAAAATCTGAGGTAAATAAAACAGAATTTGCTATCCTGTCTGCCGGGAGGGAGCTATAAAATCTTCCAACCCAATCCAGGACTTAAGAACCTAAGAAGAGCCCCACTGGATTAAGCCAAAGACCCATCTAGTCCAACTTCCTGTATCTCACAGTGGCCCAACAGATGCTTCAGAGAACACACACGACAACCAGGTATCTGAAGCTGCAGCATTCATGCACACACATTATTTTTACACATATTTACATGCCAGCTGTCAACAGTCGCCCAGACTGGGTGAAGGCTGCATCTCCAGTTTACTCCTCTGACACCCTCACTGGCCAGGCTCTCATCTGTGGGAGATTTGAGCACTTCTGCTCATCTCCTTCTGCTCATCAAGCAAAGTTTAATTAAAGCTAAAGTACAGTTGAAGCATCAACTGTGGAATCATCTGGGGGCAGGAAGGATTTGCATGGCTGCTAAACCCAGCCATAAAGTACCAAGTGCTGCGCAAGGGAAGGGCTGTGCAAATTAGCCCCCTGGCAGCTAGCAGTAAAAAACACTCGCCTGGAATTCTTCCCTTTATTTCGTTTCCATTTTAGCTGTTCCCATTCCAGACTGTATGTATTCCAAATGTATGGCTGTGAGAGCTGGACCATAAGAAAGGCAGAGCGCCGAAGAATAGATGCTTTTGAATTATGGTGTTGGAGAAGACTCTTGAGAGTCCCCTGGACTGCAAGGAGATCTAATCGGTCAATCCTCCAGGAAGTCAAGCCTGATTGCTCCCTGGAAGGACAAATTCTGAAGCTGAAGCTCAAGTAAGAAAAGCCACCTCATGAGAAAAGAGGACTTTTTGGAAAGACGCTCATGCTGGGAAAGATGGAAGGCAAAAGGAGAAGGGGGCGGCAGAGGATGAGATGGTTAGACAGTGTCACCGAAGCAACGAACATGAAATTGGATGAACTCAGGAAGCCAGTGGAGGAGAGGGAGGCCTGGCGTGCTGTGGTCCATGGGGTCACAAAGAGTCGGACACGACTTAGCAACTGAACAACAACAACAAATTCCAGACTGTTGGTGGGCAGGTGGCAAATGCAACACAGAACCTCTGCCGCTGTCCCCAGCTACGGAAGTGTCAAACGATGTTAGCACAGAGGCAGATCTAAGAGAGGGCAAAGCTCTAAGTTTTGCAAGAAGCCTTACCTTGCAGTGGAAATCACTCCTCTCCTGCACCGTTTTAGCCAATCCGCACAGGGAACAGCAACATCTTGGCGTTGCTTACTGGCTACAGCAGCAAGGGAGAGGCGGGATTTACATGACAGGGTAAGGCTTCTTGCAACACTTAGAGCTTTGCCCTCGCTTAGATCTGCCTCTGTGTTAGCGCAACAGGGAAGGGTGGAGCTGGGGTGTGCCTGTGCTGAGAAAGGCTCCGGCACGAAAGGAAGTGGCAGCACATCCAATGTTTTGACCACCTGCGAGGCTGCCTGTGTGAAGGTTTCATGCGTGCCCGAGAGTGGTGCATGCATGAATGACATGTGCCAGCAGCACGCACATTTCATTTCATTTCACATTTATATTCTGCTTTCCTTCTCAAAAAGAGAACTCAAGGCCACTAAGAATACCGCAATATTGAAAAAAAAAAAGAAAAATGTAAAACCAATTAAAAAATCCAGTGATTCAGTTCATAGTCATCTTCTCAGCAATCATCAGTCTCTGTCTATAATAACATTTCTGCAATGCAACAACATCTCAATCATGACAACAGCGGTTGTTTTTTCAGAAAGAAGTGCTCCCACTTCAAAGCAACAGGACGAGGCTCTCTAGAGTCTCTTGGTCATTTCGATGACTCTTATCTCTAATTTTTTGTCTTGTTTTGTGCTGCCACTGTATTCTTGTCACTGTGACTGTAGGACATCCTCCCCCCCAGTCCTGACTCAATTCTGGTTCATAGAGAGGGGTCAACCTTCCCTTGTACACTCTTTACTTGCTGAACATTGGCCCCCAAGCGGGTTTTTTTTTTTACCCCAAAAGGTTTTGGGGAAAAAGAAGAGATGTTTCTTCAAAGTATATTTGACACACCCCATCCCCTTTCAGAATCTCCCCCATTTGGGCCTAGAAAAGGAGTACCATTTTCACAATGGAGAGAGGTGAAAATCGGGGTGCCCCAGGGATCTGCCTTGGGGCCGATGCTTTTCAGCTTGTTCAGAAATGACCCGGAGACTGGCATAAGCAGCGAGGTGGCCAAGTTTGTGGATGACACTAAACTTTTCTGGGTGGTGAAGACCAGAGGGGATTGTGAAGAGCTCCAGGAGGTTCTCTCCAAACTGGGAGAATGGGCAGCAAAATGGCAGATGCATTTCAATATAAGGAAGTGTGAAGTGATGCACAGTGGGGCAAAAAAATCAAAACTTCACCTATAGGCTAATGGATTCTGAGCTGTCTGTGACAGCTCAGGAGAGAGATCTTGGGGTACTGGTGGACAATTCAATGAAGGTATCGACCCAGTGTGCGGCAGCAATTAAGAAGGCCAATTCCATGCTTGGGGTAATTAGCAAAGGAGTGGCAACAGGATGCAGGTATCTTGTTGCCTTGTGTGCTCCTTGAGGCACGTGGTGGGCCACTGTGAGAACCTGGAGCAGATGAGCCTCGGCCTGATCCAGTACCCTTTGTCCTTGAGGCCACCATATATGCGTCTTACATGGGAGCAGCAGCATGGATTGGGTAAGTGTGAATGTGATAAAGCAAAAGGGGGGACATGGACACACCAAATTGTGTGCAATTTTGCTTCTCCTGCATCAAATGTGGAACAAGCATCACATAGGCTTGGAGGAACAGTCATTTCTGGAGGAAACGAAAGCCCTGCTTGCATTTGAGGCCCTTGCACCGAATCTGCCTTCTGCTTTCTCGTTTTCTTCCTGCCTCCTCCCATCCCCACCTCCACCCCACTGACTCTCCCCTCCCTGGAGGCGCCTTCGCTCTGCTCCACTAATCTCATTTCTCCCCCCCCCCCAGCAGCACTTGGCATCCAGGCACAGAGGCGGCCTGCTGATTGCAATCTGCGCAGCCCCTCGCAGGAGAGACCCAGAATGCCTTCCTTGCGGCAGCTTCAAGGTCATCTGAGGGCAGGGCTCCTTTTGGCCCCGGAGGGCTGGAACCTGGGGATGGGGTGGAAAGAGCCAGAGAGGAGGGGGCAAGATGGCCCAGCGGATTCCTGCTCAGTTACACATAGAACCTCCCCGTGAGCCGTTCTGTGATCCTTCCCACCCACCCTTTGGAGCCGCAGCCTGAACATTCCCATCATCCCACCCCGACTCTGAGCGCTTTTACAAAAAACGCTTGGAGTTGAACGAGGGCAGGACTGCAGGTGGGGCAGGCTTGATGTCAGTGCCTGGGGGGGGGCAGTCTTGGAAGAAGTCGTAGTGCCCAATTTTCTTCCCCTCTCTTGTGCATTTTAGAGGTTCCCTCCCTGGCCTTCAACCCCCCATTGCTTATTTATATCCGCTGGGTAGTTTCCTGGCCTAGGCTTGACTCTGGCAGCTGCTGGCTTTAGTTCTCCGATCAGGCCTCGACTCAGGATGCAATCCCAAACTGAGTTAGGCCGGCACAAGCTGGTCTTGATGCCTTTAAGAGGGGATTGGACGGATTTCTGGAGGAAAGGTCCATCGTGGGCTCTAGGCAATGATGGATTGTGCAACCTCCTTACAAAGGTGGAGGGCTACTGGTACCGGGTGCAAGGGAGTGGCAACAGGATGCAAGCATCTTGTTGTCTCGTGCCTCCCTGGGGCACCTGGTGGGCCGCTGTGAGATACAGGACGCTGGACTGGATGGGCCTTTGGCCTGATCCAGCAGGGCTCTTCTGATGTTCTTAAGCCAGCAAAGTTTGGCCAGCACAGGGGACACCGTAAAGGAGGTCTGGACCACTCTCGGAGTCAGAGACGCCAGCACACAGACGTGAGCCATCCTCCCTGACTCAGAGAGTGGTCCAAACGGGCTTTACAGTGGCCCTGGTGCCGGCCAAGCTTTGCTGGCCTAACTTGTGCCAGCCTAATTCCAGTTTTGGATTGCGCCCTCACTGGGTGGCCTTTGGGGCAAGTCCTACAGGCTCTGTAGACTTTTTGTGGCCCACCCTTGAAAATCACCTATCTCAGTGCTTCCAATCCAGCCACACTCAGATGGGGAGCGTGATGTTGCCTGAGCAAATACCAGGAAACAGAGACTGTCAGCACAGTTGGTACGAGCCAACAGTTGTCAAGGAGATATCAAAATTAGGTGCTGCTGTGGATTCGAACACATAGTAGCTTTTGCATGCCAGTCACAAAACTCCTTTCTACCCCAGCTTATACCACTGTACTGAACTCACCTGCTGAAACGTATACGAAGCCAAATTATCCCTGACTTTAAGGGCAGGCAGGAAGTAGATCAGTGTGTAGCTAATGGAATGCAGGGGGTCATTAGCCTGACCCACTGACTCCAGTCGCCGCCTTGTTCCTTGGGATTCTAATTAAAACACAAAATTTATCCCACGTGCCTGGAGTCGTCGCTCCCCCCCCCCTGCATCTTTAATGGGCTCAGCCCCTGCAGCTCTTGGAGAATCTCAGCCCCACCGCTTCCCATTAGCCTCAGTGATTTTTTAATTACTTTAGGGGAGGGGGGAGCTGAGTGGGGCACGGCTGGCAATTTTCATTAGGGACCCATCCTTTGATTAGCTCTCTGGCTTAATGATGATGTTGCTATGAATTATCCAGAAAAGAAATGGCAAAAGATAGCAGTAAATCCTTCTGCAGAGACAACAGTCATTTCCCAGGTCATTATGCTGCACCCCTCTCCCCCTCCCCCCGCCTCTCAGCTATTGAACCCAGCCTCCTTTTCCAGGGCTGGAGAGAGGGAAAGGCTTTAACCAGCAGTTTCCTGCCCCTGCCCACTGGGGATCTTTGCTCCTTCTCCAAATACTGTTTCTGCCTCCAGAGAAAATATTGCAAACAATTGCAGGGGAAGGAGGGGAAGAACATAAGAACAGCCTGGCTGCTGGATCCATGTAGTCCAGCTTCCTGCGTTTCACAGTGGCCCACCAGATGCCTCAGGGAGCACCCGACACAAAAAGATGCCTGCATCCTGTGGCCACTCCCTTGCATCTGGCATTCTGAAGTAGCCTACTACTAACGTTGTTGCATGATGATGGACCCCTTTTAAAGGCACCTAGGCTTGATGCCATCATCACCTCCTGTGGCAAGGAGTTCCATAGATTAATTATCTACAGGCAAAAAAGTATTTCCTTTTATCTATTCTCATTCTCCCAACACTCAATTTTAGCGGATGTTCCCTGGTTCTGGTGTTGTGTGAGTGGGAAAAGAGCATCCCTCTATCCATACCCTACATATTTTTGTACATCTCAATTATATCCCCCCTCAGACGCCTTTTTTCCAAACTGAAGAGCCCCAAACACTGCAGTCTTTCTTCATAAGGGAGGTGCCCCAGCCCCGTAATCATTTTTGTCGCTCTCTTCTGTACCTTTTCCAGCTCCACTGTGTCCTTTTTGAGATGTGGCAACCAGAACTGTCGCCACATACCAAAGCAGAATTAACATTGCAAAGGCACTGGAAAAGATTTTGTAACAGGGAGGGCATGGGGCACTGTAGCAGATGTTCCTGGGGATGTTGTGGAATCATGGCTGGCTGATGGAGTTGACTGTTCCATAGTGTGACCCAAGGTAGCTGCGTACACCGACACCAGTTGTACAGCAGCTCTTCACTTTTCATGCCAGTTCTAGATGGGCACCTAACCTTGGAGTGCATTGCAGAGCCCTCTCCGTTAGTAGCCAGCTGGTGAGCTTGGCCCCTCCCCTCCCACCACCTCCCCAAGCGTAAAAATGGCGTTGTGGTCTCAGCACAGTTTGGCTGGCACAAGGAGCATCGTAAACTATGTTTGGACCACTCTTGGAGTCAGGAGGATGGTGCACATCTGTGTGCTGTCCTCTCTGACTCTGAGAGTGGTCCAAAAACACTTTACAGTATCCCTTGTGCCAACCAAACTTTGCTGTCCTAACTGTGCCTAAATCCAGATTAGCATTGCACCCTAAATAATAAACTATGGGGAGCCAAGGCTGGGGGCACCCCTTTTGTGTCCATAGATGATCTGGCAGACCTCAGAGTAGGAGGTCTACTCTAAAGTGGCAGTGGGAAGCTGGGCACGGAGTTTCCTAAAGGCTTACTGGCGAGGGCGGGACAGGTGTTCAGTAGGTTACATGATTTACATTGTACTTAATAAAGTTAAACCCCAACCTCTGTCTGGTGTCTTCCTTGGGGGTGGTGCAAGGGGAATAGTCTACTTTAACATGCCAGAGGCAGGGGAGCAGCAGGACACAAGTATCTGGTTGTCTTGTGTGCTCTCTGAGGCATATGGTGGGCCACTGTGAGATACAGGAAGCTGGACTAGATGGGCCTTTGGCCTGATCCAGCGGGGCTCTATTTATGTTCTTAGAGCCTGAATTGGGTTGCAAATTATTAAGGCCAGATAGCAAATTCTCTTTTATTTACCTCAGAATTTTACCTCATAATGCCAGGTGCAAGGGAGTGGCCACAGGATGCAGGCATCTTGTTGTCTCGTGTGCTCCCTGAGGCACCTGGGGGGCCACTTTGAGATACAGGAAGCTGGACTAGATGGGCCTTTGGTCTGATCCAGCAAGCTGTTCCTATGAGTATATGTCTGAAGCGCAACATCCGGTTCTGGTGACTGTCAAAGAGAATCTTGACTAGTCCCCAGAAATTTACCTCAGAATGCCAGATACAAGGGAGTGGCACAAGATGCAGGTATCTGGTTGTCTTGCGTTCTCCCTGAGGCATCTGGTGGGCCACTGTGAGATACGGGAAGCTGGACTAGATGGGCCTTGGCCTGATCCAGCAAGGCTTTTTCTTATGTTCTTATACTCACCAGTCAGCCAGTTGTGGGCGTGGGTGAGGCTGTGCTTGTGAACCAAGGTTTGGCCTCGTTCCTAAAGGCCTGTTGGAGTCTGAGGCTGACTTTGACACTGCTCTGAGCTCCTCAGAAGAGGGGCTGCTTAGGATTTATAGCCTTCCTTCTTCCAAAGAGCTCAGACTGGCTTTCTGTGCCAGCTGATCTGTTGGTTATGTATTTTAAAAATTCTTTACCACGCCAATCATACAAGCAGCACAAAAACGTCTGACTCAGTATTGCATAGGCACACCCGTGACTCACACGTATGTGTCATACAGGTCCACCACACAAAAGGCCACCAGCAGCCGCAGAATTAAATCTCCCACCTTGGTGGTGCAGCCAATCCCCCCCCCACACACACACACACAAATCACCAGTGCAGCAAGCATATCGCCTGCTGCAACAGCCAGGATCTCTGTGGGCTGTGGGTCAGTGGGTGAGCAGAGCAGCTTTGCCTCGAGCCCCTTCACCTGCCCCTGCCTCTGAATGGCCCAAAACGGGCCTCTTGGAAGCAGCTGGCAGTGATAAGAACATAAGAACATAAGAAGAGCCCTGCTGGATCAGGCCAAAGGCCCACCTAGTCCAGCTTCCTGTATCTCACAGCGGCCCACCAGGTGCCCCAGGGAGGCATGAGACAACAAGATGCTTGGATCCTGTTGCCACTCCCTTGCACCCGGTACTCGGAAGTAGCCTACTACTAATGTAAGGAGGTTGCACAATCCATCATTGCCTATAGCCCACGATGGAATTTTCTTCCAGAAATCTGTCCAATCCCCTCTTAAAGTCATCTAGACCAGATGCCAGCACCACCTCCTGTGGCAAGGAGTTCCACAGATTAACTACCCGCTGGGTAAAAAAGTACTTCCTTTTATCTGTTTTAACTCTCCCACCCCTCAGTTTTAGCGGCTGCCCCCTGGTTCTGGTGTTTTGAGAGAGGGAAATGAACATCCCTCTATCGACTCTATCCCTTCCATGCATAATTTTGTATGTCATCACATCATCACTAACTATTTCCAGCTACCGCACTTTGCCTGTGGCACCACAAGGGCTCTTCTTGCGGAGTAAGGGGCGCTGTGGGGAAGGGTGGGAGCCCACGGAATGCCCCGCATTGGGCCCCCCTGCTCCTAGAGCTGGCCCTGTGTGCGGGTCCAAAAGAACGAGCAAACTCTCTGCTAGGCAATAACAAAGGCAGCCCAGGAGTAACTCTGGCTCCCACTTCTGGGCTGCTGTCTGCTCATCTCAGACTCCCGAGCGCAGCGATTCCTCCCTTGTCACTGAAAAGCCTCTCTGGCTACAGGGGCACATCTCAGGAACTGGACATGCAGGGACTCATTCCCCCACCGCCCAGTTTACATAACAGGCCAGCCATCGACTGCAAGGGGCAGTGGCTGCAATTCAGCTCCATTTTATACTCTCTCTCCAAGCAATCAAGCTGTCACCCGGACAGACGGACGGGGCTTTTCTGCTCGCTTCTGAGCTGGAAATTCCAGCTCTGAGGTCGATGCCCCCACCCCGCAGGATTGCCAGCTGAACTCAAACAGAACCAGGAGTGGGGTCTTGTGATAACTCTTGTTTTTTAAAGTGGAAACAGTTCCTGGATGCCCAAAATCTGGAACGCAGCTTGTCATTAGGGCTCCATGTATGCAGAGGTGGATCTACAGGGAGGGCAAAGCTCTAAGTTTTGCAGGAAGCCTTACCCTGTCATGTAAATCCCTCCTCTCCCTTGCTGCTGTAGCCAGTAAGCAACGCCAAGATGTTGCTGTTCCCTGTGAGGATTGGCTAAAACGGTGCAGGAGAGGAGTGATTTCCACTGCAAGGTGAGGCTTCTTGCAAAACTTAGAGCTTTGCCCTCCCTTAGATCTGCCTCTGCATGTATGGGCACTGGGCAGGTGCACATTCTGGCGAGTGCCCTCCTTGAGGCTGCTGCCAAAAGGAAGTATCCTGCCCCTTTAAGCATCAGAAAGTAGAGGAGCACAGGGTGACGCCCATCACAGTGGTCAGAAACCCTGGAGCGGCACATCTCACTGTATGGATGGGAAACATCCAGTTTACATTGACAGCTCTGTTTGATTTAGTCATATATGGCTGTGAGAGCTGGACCATAAGGAAGGCGGAGCGCCAAAGAATAGATGCTTTTGAATTATGGTGTTGGAGAAGACTCTTGAGAGTCCCCTGGACTGCAAGGAGATCCAACTGGGCAATCCTACAGGAAGTCCAGCCTGATTGCTCCCTGGAAGGACAAATCCTGAAGCTGAAGCTCCAGTACTTTGGCCACCTCATGAGAAGAGAGGACTCTTTAGAAAAGACCCTCATGCTGGGAAAGATTGAAGGCAAAAGGAGAAGGGGGCAGAGGATGAGATGGTTAGACAGTGTCATTGAAGCGATGAACATGAAATTGGGCGAACTCTGGAAGCTAGTGGAGGACAGGGAGGCCTGGTGTGCTGTGGTCTAGGGGGTCGCGAAGAGTCGGGCACAACTTGGTGACTGAACAGCAACAACAAATGTTTGATTTTCCCAGTGGTGGAGGTGAGAGCCATCCCTAAAGTGCACAGGGGAACCTGGGGCTTTTCAGTGCCATGATCAGGGTGTTCCCACCACCCAACAAAAGGGAGCAACAATTAACATTCATGCTCTTTCTAGCTCAGATTTTATTTTGTGTGGAATGTGGTTGCTAATCAAAATCTGGGACATCCGTTGTGGCTAGTGGCAGTTTTCGGATTTTACCAAGCAGTCAGGATACCGCTCCAGTCTTTCTCTCGATGGCTACTGGAAACATAAGATAGGAGTAACCCGGAGTCTCAGTTTTCCAGTCTCGGTTTTCCAGTTGCCTTTTGCTGTGTGGAAGCACAACATGTCTGCGTGCAAACGAGAGTGTGGGTTTCTTTTTGCACAGAGGGCAGCTGCCATCCCACCAGGCAGGAGGTCAGCTCAGCTGAAGCAGCCTTAGGTGCAGTATCCTTCAGAGAGGGTTCAGTGGCTTGAGAGGGGCAGGAGGTTTAGTGGAGAGGGTTAAAGCCTCCGTTTGCCTGAAGATAAGATCTGAAGGTCTCCCGTTTGAGATCACCCTGAGCGGCAGACCTTGAGAAGTGCAACTGATAAGAGCTGAGCTGCCTCCAGCTGCCTGTGAGAGAGGAGTTGTGCTGGGCCAGCTGTTTCTTTGGTGAGAGCAGAGAAGCCATCTATCAGCCAGCAGGAAGGCAATTGTGCGGCCAGAGAAGGACTAGACCATGAAAGTTCCATCTGTATGTTGTAGTTCTTGAAAGACAGAACTTCTTTGTAATTTGTAAAAACCCCTTGGGGGTTTAGAGAAATAAAGTCTGCCTACGTAAACCACCTTGAATTAAAGTCAGAGGAGCAATATAATGACCAAAGAAAGGTGGTATATAAATACTAGCATTATGATTATGATTATGATTATGATTAATGTATCCCAGAATGGGAGGTGTGACATGTACCTGCTGCTAACCTGAATTTGAGCCAGGGGTTCAGTCCGCTTCATCCCCTGGAGTGCCTCGCTTCAGCCCCAGAAGAGGGGATGTGCCATGAGCACATACAGAGTGCACGTCCTTCACCAACCCACCCCCTCCTGCATGTGGGGCTCTGCTAATGTGTACTCCTTTTTTTTGCCTGCAGAGCCAGCTGTCCCAGGCGCTGAACGGACTGTCGGACCGGGCCAAGGAAGCCAAAGAGTTCCTGGTGCAGCTACGGAACATGGTTCAGCAAATCCAGGTAGTGCCTTGATTCTGCCAGCGATGAGAGGGGAGCGGGGAGGGGAGGAGGGCCAACCCAGGACCGGATCACATGGGCCACTCTCAAGAGCGCCTCCTTTTGGCTAGTAGACATTGTGAGACCGTGACTTTGTCTGATGATCCCCTTTTAAGCCCACTGAAGCCACTGCCTGTCACCAGATCTAGTGGCCGTGAATTCTATAGACTACATGCCAGGCCAAATGATTGGAGACATCTCTACGATGTCTTCCCACACTGTCATCCTCTTTCTGCTCTCAGAAGCCCTAAGCACTTCATCCTTTCCACAAGCGCAAGACACTCAGTGTAAGTGTGGCAACATGCAATTGGTTTTATTCATACTTAACACGCTGGCGTAACTCTAAACAGATTGGGCTGCCTAAATTTAGCTCCTGGCTGTTCTGTGTGGACGCACCCCCCCCTCCCCCGCTCCCCACCTCAGAATAACTTTTCCATCTGTGTACCTGGATCTGCTGTCTCTCTTGGAGGGGGGGGGGAGTGGGCGGCCCTGCACTGCCAAAGGCAAGAGCACAGTTCCCATGGCACCGACATCCCCCCTTCTCCCCCAACACATCAGTAAATCTGCTGGCTGGGTTAATGCTTTGCAACCTTGTTGGGGGGGGGAATGTGCTTTCAGCTGGGAGAGTGTTGCTGCTGCTGCTGCTGCTCCACACTCTTCAGTAATGCTGGGGGGTGCCCCCCCATCCGCCACTTTCCCAGGAAGCCAAGCGGAGCGCAATCCATCAAGAGGGGCTGTAAATCCCAGACTTCTTGCCCCCAGCATTCACCTTTAATTTGTTAAAGTGGTTTCTTTCTTCCTCCTTGTGCAGTTCTGTGGAAACACATTTCCCCACTGGCTCCTTCCCCCCCCCCACTTTGCACACTCCTAATGCAAACCATCTCTCCAGAGACACACACACACCCGCCGCCCAAGAATGCCGTCTCTGCTGAGTGGATGGAAGGAGGCAAGCAAGACCTCCAGCAATTCCAGTTGCCGGGGATGTGTTTTGAAAGCCGGCAGTGGGCCTTGGGTGGCTCTCTCCTCTCTCAAATTAGCCCAGAGATGGAGCATTGAGGGAGCAATCCTAACCTGGAGTTAGGCCGGCACAGTTAGGCCATCAAAGTTTGGCCGGCACCAGGGCCACTGTAAAGCGCATTTGGACCACTCCCGGAGTCAGAGAGGATGAAAAGTGGGGTGTGGTGACTAGAAGACCCCAGCTCAGCTCAGCCCAGCCTTCGGGAACCCACAATTCTTCAGCTGCTTTGCATTCAGTGGGGGCAACAGAATTCAGAGGCTGCAAGGCCAAACTCAAGGGTGGTGAAGAATGGAGTGACACTGTTCCAGTAGATTCCGTAGAGGGTAGTCAGGAGGCTGACAGGTCATGCTTCTGGGCCCTGGATGGGCTTGGAAAATGATCCAGGCTCCTCTTTTTTGGAAGATCTCAGATTTTTTGGAAGATCTCAGATCATGTCTGAGTTAATCTGGGGCCATTTGGGAGAGCACCAGTCAGGAGTAACAGTAGTGGCCTCAGCCCTCCTTCTCCTGTGACTCACAGGTTTTTTGCCCCACAGGAAAACAGTGTGGAGTTCGAAGCCTGCCTGGTTGCCCAGTGCGATGCGCTCATTGATGCGCTCAACAGGAGAAAAGCCCTGCTGCTGTCACGGGTCAACAAGGAGCATGAACACAAACTGAAGGTGAGTCTGAAATGGTGCCGTTTGTAGGGACGTGTGCAGGGGTGTAAGGAATACCCTGTTCCCCCCTCCCATTCATAAGAAGAGCTCTGCTGGATCAGGCCAAGGCCCATCTAGTCCAGCTTCCTGGAACTCACATTGGCCCACCAGATGCCTCAGGGAGCACACAAGACAGCAAGATATCTGCATCCTGTTGCCACTGCCTTGTAGCTGGCATTCTGAGGTAAAATTCTGAGGTAAATAAAAGAGAATTTGCTGTCCTGTCTGTGAGAAAGGAGCTATAATAACTTGCAACCTAATCTGGGCATTAAGAACATAAGAAGCAGTCCACTGGATCAGGCCACAGGCGCATCTAGTCCAACTTCCTGTATCTATCAGTGGCCCACCAGATGCCTCAGGACACAAGACACCTGCATCTCGTAGCCACTCCCCTGCATCTAGCATTCTGAGGTAAATTCTGAGCTGAAAAGAGAATTTGGGCAGGTGCAACTTTTGAAACCCTTTCATAATAAGCTGCACCTGCCCAATTCCCTCTTCCATACAATGTTAAAGGTATAGGCACTCTGTCCCAGTTTGTAGCTGGTAACCCTAACCCTTTAACCATGGAATAGAAGTGGGAATTTGGGCAGGTGCAGCTTTTGAAATCCTTCCATGATGAGCTGCACCTGCCCAAATTTCCTCTTCTAAAGGTAGAGGCACTCTGTCCCAGTTTGTAGCCGTAACCCTAAACATAGGAAGAGCCCCACTGGATTAGGCCAAGGCCCATCTAGTCCAGTTTCCTGTATCTCAAAGTGGCCCACCTGATGCCTCAGGGAGAACATGAGACAACGAAATGCCTGCATCCTGTTTCCCCTCCCTTGTACCTGGCATTCTGAGGTAAAATTCTGAGGTAAATATGAGGTATATAAAACAGAATTTTCTATCCTGTCTGTGGGGTGGGAGCTATAATAATTTGCCACCCAACCCAGGCCTTCAGAACCTAAGAAGAGCCCTGCTTGATCAAGCCAAAGGCCCATCTAGTCCACCTTCCTGTATCTAACAGTGGCCCACCACATGCCTCAGGGAGCACAAAAGACACCTGTTTTGTTTTTCTTAAACATAGACCTGGAAGATCCAGGTTCAAATCATTGCTCAGCCATCTCAGCCTCTTCTATCTCACAGGGTTGTTGTGTGACACAAAGTAGGGGAGGAACTCAACTCATTGAACTCCTTCCTTGGAGGAAGGGTGGTATAAAAATTTGAAAAATAACTAGATATTTATTTGCAATATAAAAAATGGATAACCAAAAATTCCACGTGCCGCCCTGTGAAGAATGTGATGCACCCCTAGCATCTCTTTCTGAAACAGGAACTGCGGCCTGGTCCTTTGCACCTGAATTCAGATCCCTCAGCTAAACAGAGCTGGTACATAAATAGTTCCTCTTTGAGGCCTTGCAAGCTCTCGTCAGACTCAGGGTGCAATCCTAACTTGGAGTTAGGCTGGCACCGTTAATCCAGCAAAGTTTGGGTGGCACAAGGGCCATCGTAAAGCATGTTTGGGTATTTGACTATATGACCTTTCAAACGAATGGCTTACAAACAAACAGATATATTTGTGAATATCGGAATCCTTTCCTAGACGCATCTGTACCGCATGCGAAATATGCAATAGTATAGATTCCTCGAATATCCTTATATCCCCCTTTTAAAAAATATACATCTTAATTTCTCTTTCTAATTGTAGGGTATTTGTATTGCGTTCTTAAACAAAAAATGAAAACACATTTTCCAAAGGCAGGGTGACGCTGCTGCTGTGATGGGCAGGGCAGTGAACTGGTGGGCTCCTCTGGTTTGTTCTCTTGGGGAGGACGCTGGCCTCCAGTGCAGCTGCCAAAGACCAGGGCAGTGGAGCAGAGGGCATCCCCTTCTGGCCTCCTCCTCCTCCCCCTCACTGCCCACAGAGTTGCTCTGAATTGGCCAGGCAGGGGGATTTTGTCCAGCTCTCAGCATCTTCTCCTCTTGGCTGGTTTAGAAGGAACAGCAGGTGGCCGAGGACGTGAGGGGGGGGGGGGTCCCCTGCTGGCCTCTGGGTGCTCCTCCAGCTTGGGCTAGGCCTTGGAACGGCCTTTTCCAATCCCAAAGGGAGGCCTCCAGACCATCGTGCCACACCTGACTGAGGACCACAGAACGTGAGAATCGGAAAGATCCCTGGTGGCCGTCTGGTCCAAGCACCCACCTGACTGAGCGTGATGCATAGTTCCCTGACAAAATCGCGCTCCACCAGGCGCCCACCCTCTTCAAGGTCACTCCCCTGGGCTTGTCTGTTGCTGGTCCTCAGCCACCACACAGCCAGCCATCCATGCAGGGGTTTCTATGGCAACTGTTGCCATAGCAATCCCCAGGCCCCTCCTCACATGGCCTTTTTTGCCCTTGGAGCACTCCTGCATGCTTAGGAGTAGTCGCCCGGCCACACACACACACACACACACACACACACACACACACACACACACACCCTCTCCTGTCTCCTGCACGTTCAGGGCTCTCTAGGGGAAAAGTAGCAGGGCCTGGATCTTCCATCAAAAGACAAAACCACGGACCAGAGGAGCAGGCTCAGATCAATGCTAAAAAAGGCACATCTCACAAATGGCAAGAGGGACTTTCTTGTTTGGTTGCGTTCACTGTAAAAGACAACCACTGCCATCGCTGTGGATCTCACCTACTTGGAACAATCAAGGATCACAGCATGAGCGTCTCTCACGCACACACTGCTGATGGTACTCTGGCAATATTCATCTATTCTGCATTCAGGCCAGCCTGCAATACTTGAAATGCCAAAGGGGGCTTGTTCTGTTGGCTAAAGATGCACCAGACAAACACAACTGTTCTGCAGCAGACTGAGATCCCACTCTGTTCGACTACGTTCATTTTATATCATGGCTTTTACCCAAAGGCAGCTAATGTCAAAGTCGTTAAAGATTGCTGTTTATTGTGAGCCCTTTTGGGACAGGGAGCCATTTAACCTTAATGTTGTTATTTGCCTGTAAACCGCTTTGTGAACTTTGTGTTGAAAAGCGGTATATAAATACTAGTGATTGATTGATTGATTGATTGTTCAAAATGACTCTGACCAGCTGTAACATGTGAAATGGCAGGCTGGACCCCACATGGTGCCCTAGGGCTAATGCGCCTGCATCTGGGCACATGCGCACCAGAGACAAAAGGCAGGCCAGTCCTCATCCCTCTCAGAGGTTTAACCTCACTCAGTTCAGGGAAAGAGGTCAGCTGGCAATGCCAGGAATTCAGATGAACTAGATCTGTAAAAAGAAAACTTGAAGGGAAGACATTAACCTTGATCAAGTACCAGACAACGCAGACAGTTGGAAGGGATGGTACTGGAAGAGAACTGGGTCTCATGACGGGGGAGGAAGGGGCCCAGGAACACTTGCATTGGCTGGGAGCAGAGGTGGAATGAGGAGACTGAAGTTCTGGGCGCTGCAAATCAGGAGTGCTTCTGACATAAGAACATAAGAAGAGCCCTGCTGGATCAGGCCAAAGGCCCATCTAGTCCAGCTTCCTGTATCTCACAGTGGCCCACCAGGTGCCCCAGGGAGGCATGAGACAACAAGATGCTTGGATCCTGTTGCCACTCCCTTGCATCCGGTACTCTGAAGTAGCCTACTATTAATGTAAGGAGGTTGCACAATCCATCATTGCCTACAGCCCACGATGGACCTTTCCTCCAGAAATCCGTCCAATCCCCTCTTAAAGGCATCTAGACCAGATCCCATCACCACCTCCTGTGGCAAAGAGTTCCACAGATTAACTACCCGCTGGGTAAAAAAATACTTCCTTTTATCTGTTTTAACTCTCCCAACCCTCAGTTGTAGCGGATGCCCCCTGGTTCTGGTGTTTTGAGAGAGGGAAAAGAACATCCCTCTATCGACTTTATCCCTTCCATGCATAATTTTGTATGTCTCAATCATGTCCCCCCTCAGGTGCCTTTTTCTAGGCTGAAGAGCCCCAGACGCTCCAGTCTTTCTTCATAAGGGAGGTGCCCCAGCCCCGTAATCATTTTCGTCGCTCTCTTCTATACCTTTTCCAGCTCCACTATGTCCTTTTTGAGGTGTCCTGCTAATGTGAAGGGGACGTTTATAGAGGGGGTAGGACAAGGACAAGAGCCAGCAACAGCAGGGCTTTAAGAGAAAATTTGAAGGCAATTCCACAGTTCCAGGAGGGGTTGGCTCTGGTCAGCCTAGCTCCGGGAAAACCTTTGAGGGAGCAATCCTAACCTGGAGTTAGGCTGGCACGTTAAGCCAGCAAAGTTTGGCTGGCACAAAGGACATCGCAAAGCCCATTTGGACCACTGTCAGAGTCAGAGAAGCCAGCACACCGACATGCGCCATCCTCCCTGACTCCGAGACTTGTTCTTCGAGTCACTGGCCGTGAGTCACGAGTTGTGTTGGGGTCAGCGACATCCACGACTTGAGAACTCATCCAAAAACATGGTTTTGGGTGACTCAAATCAAGTCACCACGAGTCTGTACAGTGATGAACATTGGTGCAAAGAAACCCCTAATTTCATATATATATTAATGGAGTCTGAGCTATTGGTGACAAACCAGGAAATAGATTGTGGGGTTGTGGTGACAAGCAGAGTTTAAACGTGGGAGAAATTGGGCAACATAGCTTTGCATTGTTTTGGGTACATCATGTACTCAGAATCGCTTATACGAGGTGACACTTTGATATTTTGTTTTAAATAGTGCAAAATATATATGCCTAACACCCCTGCTCCTGATTTTGGATGTTGTAGTCTTCATGGAAGAGATGAGAGGTGACTGATACTGCAAGAACAGTTTTTGAGAAAGGAGATTCACAGCGCAATCCAAGTGCCACGTTGGACCGTTGCGTGTCCACTGTGTCGGCCCAGCACTGTTGCAAACTGTAAGGCACGTTTGCGCCAGGGCAAGAATTGCTGGGCCAATGCAGCGATCAGCATCGGTCCAGTGCCACTGGCTGGACTGCCAGTTAAGTCAGGCTCATGCTGGCGGCCCTTTTGGGGTGGGGGGAAGGGGAAGGGAGGCCGGAATGGGGCAGAGGGAGGATGGTCCTATTGGTGGGGTGGCCTGGGGAGGGGGGAGAAGCCAGGATTCAGCAGTTATGCCGGATCCAACCCCCCGCCCCCTGCCCGCAGCAGGATGCTCAGACTTGTGCCTGCTAAACAGCAGACACACAAGAACATAAGAACATCAGAAGAGCCCTGCTGGATCCGGCCAAAGGCCCATCTAGTCCAGCTTCCTGTATCTCACAGCAGCCCACCAGGTGTCCCAGGGAGGCATGAGACAACAAGATGCTTGCATCCTGTTGCCACTCCCTTGCACCCGGTACCAGTAGCCCACCACCTTTGTAAGGAGGTTGCACAATCCATCATTGCGTATAGCCCACGATGGACCAGAAATCCGTCCAATCCCCTCTTAAAGGCATCCAGACCAGATGCCATCACCACCTCCTGTGGCAAAGAGTTCCACAGATTAACTACCCGCTGGGTAAAAAAGCACTTCCTTTTATTTGTTTTAACTCTAATCCAATCCAACCAATCCAATCCTCTAACACCAATCCAAGGAGCCCCTTTGGCCTGTCTGGGGCTTGCCCCAGGGCAAGGGGAAATACGCCCCTTGCCCTGTGGCGAGCTGCAGCTGCCTCCGAACCTGCCGGCCTGCCTGCTCCTGCGCAAGTTAGGATCGCGCCCTCAAACACTCACCAACCGTCTGCAAGAAAAACAAAGCTGCTTCAGTACAGTCTGATGTTGTATGTTTTGCTAAGGACTTTTTCTCTGAAATATTTGCAGATGGTGCAGAAAAAAAATGTTCAGAATGTACGATTAATCCTGCTTATGCACACATATGTTGGGCTTAAGCTCTGAACGGTTTGCAGCTCTCACAGTCATGCAATATTGCTTTGCCCAGATGTTTTGCGGCAGCAGCAAGCACCGCAGTTCTGTGCACATGGTGCTGTGACACTTTAAGAGGTCTGGAATTATGTCCAGAAAGGCTGATAGAAAAGCATAATAGCTAACCTGCTAAGAGGCTCAGTAAGGGGCATAAGAACATAAGAAGAGCCCCGCTGGATCAGGCCAAAGGCCCATCTAGTCCAGCTTCCTGTATCTCGCAGTGGACCACCAGGTGCCTCAGGGAGGCATGAGACAACAAGATGCCTGCATCCTGTTGCCACTCCCTTGCACCTGGCATTCCGAAGTAGCCTACTACTAGTGTAAGGAAGGAGTGAGAGTGGCCATTCTGGCTGGCTGTGCAGGATCCAGCCAAATCCTGTGCCCAGTTGCAAGCAGTCCCAAAGTCTTCTGCACCAGCGCTGGGATTCTGGGCTGGAAGCTTTGACTAGACTTGCACTCTGCTTGCACTCCCGTCTGGATGCCTCCAAGTCCCTCTCAGCTGGTGCAGTTGGCTCTCAGTTTGGGATCTCCTTCCAGGCAGCATCCAGGAAGGCTGAAAGCAAAGCGCACTCTTTGCTTTGGTCAGGCTTGGTCAATAATGAGGGCCTGCAAGGCCTGTAGTTCAGTGGTAGAGCATTTGCCTTGCATGCTGGAGGTCTAAGGCTCAGAGCACAATCCTCACCCGGAGTTAGGCCGGCACAGTTAGGCCTGCACCGTTTGGCTGGCACAAGGGACACCGTAAAGCGTGTTTGGACCACTCTCAGCCAGGAAGGATGGCGCACATCTGTGTGCCTCTCTGCGGCCTCTCTGAGAGTGGTCCAAACGTGCTTTAACTCCAGGTTAGGATTGCACCCTCAGTCCCTGCCAGCATCTCTAGCAGAGCTGTTAACGTCCTTCTCCAGCGCATTTGTGCCCCCCAGGCAGTGACGTCCTGGGTTCCCCCCCAAAGGAGGGGTGGGCACACGACGCAGCAGTGCCACCTCCCAGGGGAAGACTCCTCTCTCATGGTGCAAAGGCAGTTTCTTCCGGCATCTCTCTGAGATGGGGCGCGTGTGCGGAGTGACCAGCACCCCCCTCCTCTGGGGAGAGGTGACTGTCTTCCTGCTGCTTGCATTGCAAAGACAGTCATCTCCGTAACTAGGGGGGAACCTGGGGCCAATCCTGCGCCCCCTTTTAGCGGCTGCCCCTGCGGCAGTGTTGCTTTGGGCCGATGTTCTGCAGGCAGCCGAGCTTTGCATGTGGGCCACGTTGATAGTATGACCACCAAGGACGTCGGGGCACCGCTCAGTTATGTCGCCCTGCCCCACCCCTTGCTCGCAGCATCATGGCTAGAAAAAAAAGAGCGAGATGCTCCCATTGAGGACCGCTTTTAAGGAGCTTTTTTAAAAATGTGGAAGCTCTTCTCCAAATCCCAAAATGGGTGCTCCGAAGATTCTTGGTTTCAGGAGTTTCGCACTCTGCACCTGCTCAGGGACATTTTCACTGGTCCTTACTTAGTTGCTGCTGTTGTTAAACCCTCAGTGGGCATAGCGGAATCTGCAATGGAAAAGGCCTGCATGGAATCATAGAATCCTAGAGTTGGAAGGGACCTACAAGGTCATCTAGTCCAACTCCCTGCCTGTAGCAGGAAATCCCCCTAGAGCATCTCCAGCAGGTGCCTGTTGAGCCTCTGCTTGAAGGTCTCCAGTGAGGGAGAATCCGCCACCTCCCTCGGCAATCTGGTCCACTGTCAAACCGCCCTTATCGTCAAGAAATTCTTCCTGATGTCCAGCCGGAATCTCCCCACTTGTAGTTCGTACCCATTAGATCTAGTTCTACTGTCAGAGGCAGGTGAGAACAAATTTGTCCCTTCTTCCTTTTGACAGCCCTTCAGGTATTTGAAGAGTTCCAACATATCCCTTCTTCTCGCAGAGATCTTCACGCCCTCCCCTCCACCCAATAGTGTAGGCCATGATTATGAGGCTGTGCTGACTTTTCTGTGCCCTTGAAGCAATGTCCTCCCTGTCCGTGTGATAAAGCAGCCTCCCCCCAGTGATTTATACGTGTGGGGCTGGGTGAGGCAGATGGCGGCAGCTTCCATCATATTCTGGAAGTGTCAGCGTGGGGTGGAGGAAAGGCCAGCGATTTCATTATCTGGGGAGAGCAGGAACCTCGGCTTAAGCCATAAAGCAGATAAGGAGATAGAGATTGTTTCCTCCAATCCCATCTTTGTGATCTCTCTCTCCAGCGCCCGGTTCATCCCCTAGATTGCCATTCCCGGGCAATGGAAGGGCCGGCGTTTGACGCTTGCGTCTTGTGTCCGTTGCATGTGGATTTCATAGTGACTTGCCAAAGGCGGAACAAGGCTGCAGCGTTTGGGGCTCTTCAGTCTAGAAAAAAGGTGCCTGAGAGGGGACATGATGGAGACGTGCAAAATTCTGCACGGGATGGATGAAGTGGAGGTTCTTTTCCCTCTCTCACAGCACCAGAACCAGGGGACATCCACTAAAATTGTTGGCAGAGTTAGAACGGATAAAAGGAAATACATTTTTACCCAGTGGGTAATTAATCTGTGGAACTTCTTGCCACAGGAAATGGTGATGGTATCTGGCCTAGGTGCCTTTAAAAGGGGATTGGACAGATTACTGGAGGAAAAGTCCATCATAGGCTACAGGCCATGATGGGTGGTACAACCTCCTTACGTTAGTAGTAAGCTATCTCAGAATGCCAGGTGCAAGGGAGTGGCCACAGGATGCAGACATCTTGTTGTCTTGTGCGCTCCCTGAGGCACCTGGTGGGCCACTGTGAGATGCAGGAAGCTGGACTAGGTGGGCCTTTGGCCTGATCCAGCAGGGCTCTTCTCATATTTCTTAAGTCCCAGACTGATTTGCAAGTGATTATATTCTCCCTCCCCACAGACAGGATAGCAAATTCTCTTTTATTTACCTCAGAATTTTATCTCAGAATTTTACCTCAGAATGCCAGATACAAGGGACTGGTAACAGGATACAGGTATCTAGTTGCCTTGTGTGCTCCCTGAGGCATCTGATGGGCCACTTTGAGATACAGGAAGCTGGACTAGGTAGGCTGTTGGCCTGATCCAGCAGGGCTCTTCTTATGTTATTATGTTAACAACCAGGAAAATGTGCCAGGACTCTGCAAAGAGCATTCAGACATGTGCCATCCTCCCTGACTCTGAGAGTGGCCCAATTGTGCTTTACAGTGGTCCTTGTGCCAGCCAAACTTTGCTGGCCCAACTGTGCTGGCCTCACTCCTGGTTAGGAGTGCACCCTGGGAGAGTTGGATGTGCTCTAAGCACACCTGCTTTCAACACAGGGAGAGAGCATAGACCTATGGCTTGGTTCCTCATTAACAGAGTGTGAATCCCCGTTTGAAAGCCACTGAGTTGTGTCACTTGCACATCAGTTATCAATGCTGTCAAATGCGCAGTGCCGTTGCATGTCAGCTTCCAAATACCTTCAAATATCAGCTGTTGAAACCCAGTGTCCTTGGATGTCGGATATGAATCTCAAATATCTGGAGTATCTCTGAAGAATATGTAGTGTTACACTCGCAACAAATTATTGGGAACAAATTAATTTGAACTCAGATTTTTTGTGTGTTCAGATCCATTAGGAAGGAGAAGTTTGCTCATAGCTGGGTCTACATGTGGCTTCCTCGCATCCCCAGCTGTGTGTGGAGGTTTGGCATTTTGCAGCGATGCCCCCACAAAGTGCACTGCCCCGTTGCGCTGGTTGGGTCTTGAGGGGGTGAGCTTTTTGCTGGAGGGGGCTGGGGTGTTTGAAGAATGACCTGGAGGAAAGAGCTCCTCTGCAGTTAT
This sequence comes from Lerista edwardsae, assembly GCA_029204185.1. Taxonomy (NCBI): domain Eukaryota; kingdom Metazoa; phylum Chordata; class Lepidosauria; order Squamata; family Scincidae; genus Lerista; species Lerista edwardsae. The sequence goes on along the minus strand of JAJKFI010000137.1, from coordinate 2,677,335 downwards.
TTCGAGGCACAAATACTGCAAAACTGCAAGAGTGGCCCAAGAGCATGGAATGGAGATGGCAAGAGGTGGCTGGCTGTCCCCACAGCTACCTATGAAGAAGTCCAGCCAGGAAATCTGCCTTAATCATGGGGAGGATTGCAGTGTGTGAGCCCCTCCTGCTGGCCACAAGCAGCACTGCACTGCAAGACAGATTTTTCTTCACACCCCTTCTGCTCTTCATTTTATTTTCCATCTTGGGGGGGGGGGCAGACCTGGCTGTGGCAGAATGTCCAGCTCTGCCCTCTCCACTTCCATGGGGTTTTTGCTTCCAGGCTGGGAGAGAAAACCTGAGGCGATAACTCAGATCACAGCCAGGACAGGGTTTGGAGGAGACGGTGGGGAGGGTTGGCGTAGGGTTGGTGCAGAGTCCACTGCCAACCACGTGTGATCTTTTCATTTCATGGCACAAGTCTGAGCCCCTCCTATGAACCTGCATACTTGGCAAGATCCTCAGTGGGCCCCTGCCCTGCTCCTATGGGGCTATGATGAGTAGTGGCGCCAGACAAGGCCTCTTCCTTGCTATCACCTGCAAGACTCTGCAACCCACTATTCTGCAGAGGTTCCTTGTGCCCCCACCCCACCCCAGCCACAAGCTCTGTGAGGATGTTTTTGCTGGAAAAGTGAGAACAGATAAAAGGAAATACGTTTTACCCAGGGGGGAATTAATCTGTGGAACTCCTTGCCACAGGAGGTAGTGATAGCATCTGGTCTAGGTGCCTTCAAAAGGGTACTGGACAGATTTCTGGAGGAAAAGTCCATAACAGGCTACAGGCCATGATGGGTAGTGCAACCTTCATGCTCTAGAAGTAAGCTATCTCAGAATGCCAGTTGCAGGGGAGTGGCAGACATCTTATGGTCTCGTGTGCTCCCTGAGGCACCTGGTGGGCCAAGCTGGATAAAATGGGCCTTTGGCCTGATCCAGTGGTGCTCTTCTTATCCAAGTATTTGGCATATGACAGACCGATGTTTTGTGACCCTGGTTGGGGTTTTTTTTGTTTTGTTTTGTTTTTGCCCTTTTCTACTGTTTCAGCTTGCTTTTATTGTGTTTTACCTGGTATGCATGATTGTAGAATTTCAAGCTGCTTTGAGTCCTTTTGGAGAGGGAAGTGGCTTATAAACACTGTCATAAAAGCATAAACTCTGGTGGGAACATGGCGGTTTTGCTGCCACGTGAACAGGGTTGCCTGAAGCTGAGCTTTGATTTATTGCCCCTCATCTGGACAGAACCAGAGCTGCCTGCCCACCATCTCTGAGTGCCCTCGGAAACGTGGCCTCTGTGTCTCATTGCAGGTGGTGCGGGACCAGATCTCTCACTGCACGGTGAAGCTACGGCAGACCACTGGGCTCATGGAATACTGCCTGGAGGTGATCAAGGAGAACGACCCCAGCGGATTCCTGCAGGTTGGTGCTGCCTGGTTTTTCCCAGGTCCTGGTCTTGAACAGTGTTGTTGTTTTCTTCTTCTTGCTGTATGGGCCTTGGCTCACTTGCTCGAGTCATATGTGGCTGGTACATGCTATGACAGTCGTTCCCAAACTTTTTAGCATCAGGACCCACCTAAAAGTAAAGCTTCTGTTAAGCAGCCCCTCAAGCCTCTGTGGCTATCATTGGGCAGCAGTGCCCATCCGCCCCCAAGTGGCCCTTTTAAGCAACCCTTTTTAATTTTAATTTTATTACAACTAAAACAAACTCACAACTATATATAAAAGCAAACAAAAACTAAACAAACAAATAACCTACCTATAGTGATGTCATGCAGGGGGAACGCGGGGGGAACTCAGTTCCACTAGTTAAAATTAGGGCTGACTCCGCCCACTTCACTCTCCCTCCTCCCCCCTCCCAATTCCTCTGCAAAGAGCTTTTCCTCTTGGTTGGCCGGCACTCAGAGGGTTAAAGGGAGCGACTCCGGATTCCTAGGGGGGCGAAGGCAGTGATGTCATTCAGGGGGAACAGACCAGAACGGGCGTTCCGGATCCTAACGGGCTCCATGGCTGGTTCCGGGTTCCCGACAAGTGCCAATCAAAAGTGAGTTCCTGTTCCTAAATCATTTGAATAATACCACTGCCTACCTATAATATACCGTCAGTTTCGCAAACCACCAAAAATTGGGTCTTGGCCCACTGTTGGACCCACAGTTTGGGAACTGCTGTTCCATGATGTCAACCTGTGTTCCACAGTACACTACACAACTAATCAATCCTAGGCTTTATACCTGGCTAGCAAAATGTCCATCATTTTGACAGCTGGTAGGAGCGAGAGAGAGGGGGGGGCCCATAGGTTGCAGGGGTGGCACAGCTTTTGTCCATTCTCCCTGCCTCTGTATTGCAGCTCATTTGAACTAGATAAAGAACCAAGCCCACACAAGTCTTCCAGCTCCTGCCTTTCTTCACCTGCATATTTTTTGGCTATGTTACAAAAAAGATGGAGTCCTGAAACTGATTTCTATAAATGGGGTTGGGGAGATTAGAATGCAGAGGAGCATCCTGGGAAATGGAACTGGGGAGGGGCTGGTGGGGCACTTCCATGGCGGTTTAAGAACCAGATAAAGCCCAGGGATTGCAGAATGTCGTCATGATATATATACACCCTGTGATGGACCTTTGCTCACTCTGAGAGGGCTCTTTGCAACTGCTGTAAGGCAGTTCACGTTGGCAGATTGCACATTCCAGCATCATTAAAGCGCTGTAAAGTACTGAGATAGGAATATCAGCAGCACATCTTGTGGCCGTCAATTCCACACATTTTGCCCCACTTTTGTAGAAGAGACATTCCCTTCTTCTTCCCCCCTGAGGGGCATCCCCTGAAGGCACGTTGGGGTCTCTGAGCTTTGTGTGTAGTCATAAAATTTGCTATACCTGCTGATTTGCTGATATCCTTTGCCACCAGATCTCGGACGCCCTGATACGGAGAGTTCACCTGACTGAGGACCAGTGGGGGAAGGGAACCCTGTCTCCCAGAATGACCACGGACTTTGATCTCAACCTGGACAGCGCGCCCTTGCTGCAGTCCATCCATCAGCTCGACTTCGTGCAGATGAAAAGTAAATGTGTTTCTTTGGGCTCTGCTTTTCCCAAAAGCTCAAGGCAGCTCACAACAGCTTACAAACATGATCGCCAAGACTCCAGCCAGAAAGAAATGATTCGAAAAGCTGCAGATTTAAAGCTTCTGGCGAGATGGTTGCACTGATCTCTTGGGGCAAAGGCAACAAAGAATCTTGTGACCCTTTACAGAGTCAGGACTAGTGATGTCATGCAGGGGGAACGCGGGGGAACTCAGTTCCACTAGTTAAAATTAGGGCTGACTCCGCCCACTTCACTCTCCCTCCTCCCCCCTCCCAATTCCTCTGCAAAGAGCTTTTCTTCTTGGTTGGCCGGCACTCAGAGGGTTAAAGGCAGTGATGTCATTCAGGGGGAACGGACCAGAACAGATCCTAACGGGCTCCGTGGCTGGTTCCGGGTTCCCGACAAGTGCCAATCAAAAGTGAGTTCCTGTTCCTAAATCATTTGAATGCCACCACTGCTCAGGACCCAATCCGACCCCACTTTGCAGCACAGCTGCCGCCACAATGCAGCGCTGAGGTAAGGGAACAAATGTGAGGAGGCCGCTGTGAGGCTGCAGCAGCGCTGGAATGCTGGACAGGATCGGGCCCTCACAGCTTGACAGTGGCAGAAGTTTTAAATTGAGCAGATTTGACATGGCAGCAGACACTACCTCTGGGATACTGTCTTCCCCCCTCCCGCCCACAAGTGGGATTGAAAAGGAGGCACAGACTGTATTCCTGTACTTAAAAAAAAATGTGGAAACAGCACAGATGGAAGGCCTTTCTCTTGTATAGCTTCCTAATGAAAAAGCACTGCTTAGCACGGCCCAGCTTCAAATCAATTTTCTATCTGGGCAAATCGCTTTTAAATCTTCTGTGTCCGTGTGTCTGCATGTGTGTGTGCGCGTGTGCGTGCACAGGCGCGCACGGAGGCCTGAGCACGCCCCATGGCTGGCGCTGAAACCACGCCCCCTGGACGTCACTCCGCCCCCGCGCATCGCTCAGACACGCCTCCCTTATGCCGGAAATGCTCCATTTCCGAACGTATGGGAAGTGTGGGCGGGTGGGAGGGCCGATAACTGTGCGATCTCACCCAGACCGCACGCAATGGCGCCCTGCCACTGCCCGGCACCCCATGGCTCGCGCCATCCCGGGCCACAGGTAAGACATGCGCCTGTGCATGCACACTCCTAGCCTGGAGTTAGGCTGGCACAGTTAGGCCAGCAAAGTTTGGCTGGCACAAGGGACACTGTGAAGTCCGTGGGACAGACGTGCGCCCTCCTCCCTGACTCTGAGAGTCGTCCAAAAGTGCTTTACGGTGGCCCTTGTGCCGGCCAAACATTGCTGGCCTCATTCCAGGTTAGGACTGCTCCCTGGGTCTGTCCCCATCTCCATCCTGTTCACACCGCGAGCCGTGGGAAGGGGTCTGGTTTTTACATGCCACAGGGCTTGGCTGGAGACATCAGTCCCTTCACCACCATAAGCCCCTCGCCTTAACCTCCCAGAATTTGTTGTCTCCGGAACTTTTCTCCTCCCCAGCTGGGTCTGTCCAGAGTTGTATTATTGTGGAGGAAGAAAACCATCCCTCTCTTCATTCCCCCCGAAAGATTATAAAAATGAAGCTTTAACTTGTTCTCTCCAAGTCACCAGGGAGTCTGCATTGTGGCCTTCCAGAGTCTGCTCAGTCTGACCCTGAGATGATGGTTCTTGGCTGAGCCTTCCAGCTCACGGCCCGTGCCAAGGGGGACCCTTGGGCCATCCCAGCTTGCTGCTCCAGTCCACCAGTGATGTTCCTACACGGGGCAAAATGCTACGTTTTGCAGGAGGCTGAGCTCCTGTGTAATGCGGCCCTTCCCCCTCATGACTCCGCAAATGGCTCTGAAGGCGAGGGGGAGGGTCCGCGTTACACAGGAGCTCAGCCTCCTGCAAAACGTAGCATTTTGCCCCCCCTTGTAGGAGTGCCACAACATTCTACCAGCGTACTTAACAGGACAGCTAGTTCAGACACAAGCTGGGAAGCGTGTTTCCTTTGCTCCTTAGTGTTGCGTTACCTTTCCTGATTCCACCTTTGCTGCCCAAGGTGCATTGCCAAAAAAGGTCACCTGAAGCAGAATGGTTGAGAGCAGTGATGTCATGCAGGGGGAACGCGGGGGAACTCAGTTCCACTAGTTAAAATTAGGGCTGACTCCGCCCACTTCACTCTCCCTCCTCCTCCCCCCCAATTCCTCTGCAAAGAGCTTTTCTTCTTGGTTGGCCGGCACTCAGAGGGTTAAAGGGAGCGACTCCAGATTCCTAGGGGGGCGAAGGCAGTGATGTCATTCAGGGGGAACGGACCAGAACGGGCGTTCCGGATCCTAATGGGCTCCGTGGCTGGTTCCGGGTTCCCGACAAGTGCCAATCAAAAGTGAGTTCCTGTTCCTAAATCATTTGAATGACACCACTGGTTGAGAGCCCCCCCACCCAGATTGGGAGCAAGCCAGCTCTCATGGGACTGAACCTGGCATGTGCGCGCGCGCGCACACACACACACACACACACACACACACACACACACAGAGAGAGAGAGAGAGAGAGAGAGAGAGAGAGAGAGAGAGAGGGTAGATGTCGGGGTTACACTAATGTCTGTTCAGCTTCCTCCCCAGTGCCGGCACCTCCAATCCTACAGCTGGAAGAATGCTGCACCCACAACAACAGCGCAACGTTGTCTTGGAAGCAACCGCCACTGTCCACAGTGCAGGTGGAGGGATACATCCTGGAGCTGGACGACGGGAATGGGGGCCAATTCAGGGTGGGTATCTGGGAGAGGCTGGGAATAGATGCTTTTGAGTTATGGTGTTGGAGAAGACTCTTGAGAGTCCCCTGGACTGCAAGGAGATCCAACTGGGCAATCCTACAGGAAGTCAAGCCCGATTGCTCCCTGGAAGGACAAATCCTGAAGCTGAAGCTCAAGTACTTTGGCCACCTCATGAGGAGAGGACTCTTTAGAGAAGACCCTCATGCTGGGAAAGATGGAAGGCCAAAGGAGAAGGGGGCGGCAGAGGATGAGATGGCTAGAGAGTGTCAGCAAAGCGACGAACATGCAATTGGGCGAACTCCGGAAGCTAGTGGAGGACAGGGAGGCCTGGCGTGCTGTGGTCCAGGGGGTCGCGAAGAGTCAGACACGACTTAGCGACTGAACAACAAATCTGGGAGAGGCAGTGCTTGGGCCATCTTAGCGGGGGGTGGGCGGTCAGGACTCCAGATCCGTGCCTGGATAACTGGCTCTCCGCATCTGGCTTAGTGGCTGGGGGTAGCTGCTATGGGATTAGTCCTGGTGGCTTCTTTGAGATCTGGGGGTATTGGGCTTGTTTACAAACACGCCGTTTGAGCAGGGGGAGCAAACAAGCACCAAGATAGCGCTGGTCGTGAAAGGAGAATCCGCTCCCCACCCAAGCAAAGTGTGTACATCCCTTGCCCTCCTCCAGGTTGCTTCTTGTCAGTCAGTGGCAAAGCTCCGACCTCTAACTCCTTTGCGCCCAGATCGCTGGTGCCAAAATGTTTCTGCCCAGCCAAACTGAGGGGCGCAATCCTAACCTAGGCCAGCACAGTTTGGTCAGCAAAGTTTGGCCAGCACAAGGGCATCACTACTCTTGGAGTCAGAGAGGCCAGCACACAGACGTGCGCCATCCTCCCTGACTCTGAGAGTGGTTCAAACATATTTTACAGTGGCCCTTGTGCTGGCCAAACTTTGCCGGTCTAATTATGCTGGCGTAACTCCAGGTTAGGATTGCACCCTGATTATTGTGATCCCATCAAATGCCTCAGGGAGCTCACAAGATGGCTGCATCCTGTCGCGACTCCCTTGTATCTGCCATTCTGAGGTAAAATCCTGAGGTAAAATTCTGAGGTAAATATGAGGTAAATAAAACAGAATTTGCTATCCTGTCTGTGGGGAGGGAACTATAGTAACTTTCCACTCAGGGCGCAATCCTAACCTGGAGTTAGGCCAGCAAAGCTTGACTGGTACAAGAGCCACGGTAAACTGTGTTCGGATCACTCTCGGATTCAGGGTGGCCAGCACACAGACGTGCATCCTCCTCCCTGACTCCGAGAATGGTCCAAATGTGCTTTACAGTGGCCCTCGTGCCAGCCAAACTTCACTGGCCTAACTGTGCCAGCCTAACTCCAGGTTAGGATTGCGCCTTGAGTGTGTGGGGTGTGTGCAGCCGCTAGTAGCCATGAGCCATCACCAGAGTTTTGCGATGTCACACCAGTTTTTGGAAGAGAGCAGTTATTTGTTTCAAATATTTCTCACCTGTCCCTCCAAGAAAGAGGCGGCCCACAGGGGTAAATGCAAATCGAAACAGCACAAAAACGGCAAGGACTTTCCAGCCTGTTTCAGAACCAGATCTAGGCTCCAGTAACATCCAGCAAATGCTGAAGGCTCCTCCTTCCACCATCGGATGCCCCCCTTGCCCTGGAGGAGGGGGAGCACAGGCTTCTGTGCATGCCAAAGCTCATTCCCTGCATCTCTGCTTCAAAAGATCTCGGTGTAGTGTCAGGGCTGGGCCAGGAGAATCCCTGGGCTGATTTCCTCTCTTTGGTGCTCAGGAGGTGTACGTCGGGAAGGAGACCATGTGCACGGTGGACGGGCTTCACTTCAACAGCACTTACAGCGCTCGTGTCAAGGCCTTCAACAAGACCGGGGTCAGCCCGTACAGCAAGACGTTGGTCCTGCAGACGTCCGAGGGTAAGTGTGCCTGCAACAGCCTGCTCCAAGGGGTGGCCAGGGGTTCCATATGAACCCGTGAAGGTGGGGGCCACTCCCTCCCTCCCCCCCTCCCTTGCACATGAACTGATCCATAGCTCTGCTTATTGCCCTTGCAGTAGCACAGCTGAGCAGGTGGTTTGGTAAGAACTGCGGGCACTACAATGCACCATGCAAGCAACTCCTCCCCCTTGCCCTTGGAGCCATTCTGGGCAATGAGATGCCGTTCGGTTTGGCCAGCACCTGCGCATTGCCAGAGCTGCCCAGATTGGCTCCTACAATGTGTGGGAGGGGCTATTTACCTGTCGCGGACCAAATAGCATCTCTTGCGAGTAGCTGTTTGGAGTGGTGCTGACCATGAGTGGGCGGAGCTACTCACACAGCGCATTGCAGCACTTCCCTGCCACCCACCGTCCAGCTACACGATGCCCTTGTTTAAACATCACGGAAAGCCTGGGAGTTGGGCTGGGGGAGCCGACGTTCTTCTTTCCTTCTGTTCCGAAAACATGTTCCCCAAGTGGCCATATTTTCTTGAGCTCAGAGCTGAAGCCTCAAGACCCAGAAAGGTGGAGAACCTCACCCCTCACTTTGCCACTGCTACCCTCACCAGCCCCAATTTTCTCACTGCCTCATTTCTGTTCACTGAGTTTTGAATCACAAACTTCCTCACACACAATGCCAAAAGACAGACGGTGGTCAAGATTTTAGCATGTCTTCCCTCCTGCTTATTTGGATGTAATTTAGGGTGCAATCCTAACCTGGAGTTAGACCAGCACAGTTAGGCCAGCACAAGGGCCACCGTAAAACACGTTTGGACCACTCTCGGAGTCAGGGAGGATGGCGCATGTCTGTGTGCTGCCTGTCTGACTCTGAGAGTCGTCCAAACATACTTTACGGTAGCCCTTGTGCCAACCAAACTTTGCTGGCCTAACTGTGCCGGCCTAACTCTAGGTTAGGATTGCACTCTTACAAAGACCCTGGTTCTCACAGTCACAGCACAGTCCTGTATACTAAGTATCTGGAAAGGAGAAGGCCCCTGAAACACCAGGGACCATGTCAGTCAAAGATCTAACAGCATTGATGTTGTCCTGAGAGTCAAAGATCATCTTACCTCAAACAAGCATTTCTTCAGCTTTTTAAGCCAGGTGTTTTTGGGGGGGGGGGGGGGGGGGAGGGAGAATGCCCATGTTTTTCATTGTTCAGCCAAAGTCAGTCTGGCTGCTGCTAGTAGACAAAAGAGGAAGAGAATTCCTAAAGACGTATTGACAATGACATTTTCACAGAATTAGCAGTGCAGTCCTGTCCATAAAAACCAGTCCCAGTTAAGTATTTATAGGATTACAGCCTGCAAAAACAGAATAAAGGATCTGAAATTCAAAAATACAGGATTCCCCCCCCCATTTTAACCACTTTTCCAGATCTTTTGCTCAATTGCCACCACATGTGGTAAACATTTGGTTTTGAACGTTTTTGAAGGCTCCTTCCTTGCACTCGGTGACGGCCAGGGATTGCCCTCTGAAGTAGGCACAAGCCACCAGGCCTACCTGGAAGGTGGGCAGGAGCCTCAAACGTTCTGCTCTGGCACACTGCATTTGGGACCCGCTTGTGCTGTCGGGAACCGTCTGTTTCTGCACAGCAGGGGCTAGAAGGGGGTACAACCAGCGGCGTCATGCAGCTGGAACGCTGGGCGGGAGGAACGGGTGAGCGGCAGCCCGCCCGTTGCGTACCGCTCCATTTCGCTGTGCGGGAGGAACGGGTGAATGGCAGCCCGCCCGTTGCGTACCGCTCCATTTCGCCGTCCGGGGAAGGGAGACCGGGGAAGACGGCAAAACGGAGCGGTGCGCAACGGGCGGGCTGCCGCTCACCCATTCCTCCCGCACAGCGTTCCGGCTGCATAACGCCGCTGGGTACAACTAGCGAAACAGCCAGGTGGGAGCTGAATGGAACCTGACCTGCAGGCCCTGCCCGAGCCTTCCTGGCCTCTGCAGTAGCGTCCCTGCGGGAGTGCTGTGGCTACAGGCGGCACCAGGCATCACTCAGGAGGGTGGCACTGCCCCGCCCGAACCTCCATTCAGCGATCGTCAGCCAGCTCCAGGCCCAGCTGCCTCATGCTCATGCCAGTGCGAGAACGCGAAGCAACTGGGCCCAGAGCAGGCCAAGGATCACCAGACAGAGGCCGTCTGGAAGCAGCTTTTCACAGGTGATGCCATGCAGTCGCCCAGGAGGTTGGGAGAGACGTGATTGCATCATTACATCCCCCCGGAATTCTGGGCCTCTGAGCCTCGCCAGGTCAACGCCGCCCCAGGTGACACCCACCCCAGGGACACCTCTGTGAGATGGGGTGCCAAATGCCACCTTGCCAGTCCTGGTCATATGACATGGTGTGCTCCCCACTCTCCCTGGAGTGCCGCACGAAGAGGAGGTGGGGCATCAGCAGACCAGCCTTTCTCCTCCACATGTGCACACTGGCTCTGCTGCCCTGCCTCTCCCTTCCTTTCTCAGTCCAGGGAGTGGGAGGAGCCATGACAGCGAGTGGGTGGGTGGAAGTGGGATCTCCTTGCCAGTCTGCTGCCTGAGGCAGCTGCCCCAGTTGGCTCATGGACGGGCCGACTCTGCATTCTTGTCATTGGAGAAATCCAAGAGTAAAATGCTCTTGCGTGGTATTTAGTGATGGTATAGGGAAGTCCTGAAATATTTTTGGTTTGCAGATTGCAGTCCGAATAACCCCTTCAGGCTGCCTGGAAATACCTGAAAGGGAGACCACTTGGTGAGCAGGTTCCAGGTGCAAAAACAAACACATGAAGCAACCCCCAAATCAGCGGCGTCATGCAGCCGGAACGCTGGGCGGGAGGAACGGGTGAGCGGCAGCCCGCCCGTTGCATACCGCTCCGTCTTCCCCGCCCCGGGGGCGGGGAAGATGGCGAAACGGAGCGGTACGCAACGGGCGGGCTGCCGCTCACCCGTTCCTCCCACCCAGCATTCTGGCTGCATGATGCCGCTGCCCCAAATCCCCTGCCCCCCCCAAAATGCAATATTTTGCTGTCAGAGTGACGTATTCAAGGCAGACAGTCTGTTGCCGTATACACGGAATTCTCAGCTCCATTTCCTTGGTCAAATGCTGGGCTAAGCCTGGAAGAAAGGAAGATGCCTGCAGTTCATGGGGGAAATTATGGTTCCTTTCCTTTAGGTCTCTTTTAAGGATGCAGATTTTGATATTTCTGCTCAAGAGGGCTAGTACCTTGCTTTGCTGTTAAAACAGCCACAGAGGAGCGTTGAGGATCTCAGGGTTCCACCCTAAGCAAGAGCAAGGGGGTTTTCAGAGGCCCCCACCAGAGGCCCCCTTTCTCACGCTGTTTCAGGGGTGAGCCGCACCACTGCCCTGTCCCAGGTCCGTGTTTGGGGCTCTTCCTGGTCTCGCTTCTCGGTCCTGGCACGGAAGCCGCACTAGTCTGACCTTGAGCTTGCCTTGATCTTGCGTCTAGACTCCGATCCCGAGGAGCAGGCCCTGACCTTCCCCGTGCCTTTGGAGAGGCTGCAGCTGCGTAAATCCAGCCCCTTCTCCTCCACCCTTAACCTGCAGAACAGCTTTCAGAGGAGATCCTACTTTGAGCAGAGAGCCTCGTCCCACCAAATGACCCTCCACTCTTCCCTGCAGTCCCTGAATTCGGCCGGTGGGTGAGCCGAGCACGCCGCCCCCCCCCCCACGTTGCCTCTTGAGCTGTGCTGCTGGACGTCCGTCCCCCCGTTTTTTGCTTTCGTTTGGGGGTTCAGTTCTCGTTTGCTGCTGTTTTGCTTCTCTTGGGGTGTTTCTTTGGGGTCCCCTGCCCCCGCTCCCACCCATGACATCCATGTGAGGCGGGACGGATTGTTCTGTGTTGTCAGTGGCTCACGTGCCGGCGTGGAGGAACCTCTAAAGACGTTGACGTGTGACATGTTTGTTTCTATGTAATACGTTCGTAGCCTGTGGAACTGCCCTGGCCAGCCAGCCCTGGTGGCATTAGGGAGGCAGCCTGCTCTGCTCCTACGGATCTGGAGACGGGCTCATCTCAGATGCAGCCCAAAAGGCTTAACTGTCATCAATTTGTAAACTGCAAACAGCACTGAGATTTTTTTTTAAAAAAAAAATACTGTATCTTGATTATCTTAAAGACACAACATGATGTAGCAGAACAGGTAGCTTTTCTCACATGTTATCACTCCAATCTGGTGCAGTGTGTCCTCCTAGTCTGCAGGGGGTGCCCACCTGCTGCAAGTCAAGTCTCTCATGGGTCTCTTGTCACTGAGACTTATTGCCATTTCCCCTCTCCATATCCCTCCTCCCTCGACTGGTGGTATTCAAACTTTTTAGACTGGGACCCACTTTTTAGAATGGCACTCGTGTCAGGACCCACTGGAAGTGATGTCATTAACCTGGAAGTGATGTCATAGCCAGAAGTGATATCGTCAGGCAGGAAGTGCTGTCATTGTAACATCATAAAATGACACTCCTGAAATGCAAATTGGCATTCTTGGACTGCAGCAATTGCACAGCCATGGAATATCTCTGACAGAAAGCAGGATTAGGACAAAATATGATATAAAAACGGTGAACTAAAAACAAAGTTGAAAATTCAAACTGTTAACATTCACAAAAGGAATATAACAAGAGTAAGGTCTGCAGTTTCCAAGATCGCTGCTCCCAGCTTTCCATGACCCACCCGACATCAGGTCGCGACCCACCAAGTGGGTCCTGACTCACAGTTTGAATAACAGTGGGGTAGCTTACAGGTTTCATCTGCTGTCTTCTTCCACAGAAGTAAATAGTTCCCATTCCCACATCTGTGAATTTACAGATTTGCAGGATTGCCGTTTGCAATTCTCCCAGTGCCCCCCTCTCATTACTGCAGTCACCGCAGGTCTCCTGGAAGTTGCTTCTTTAACTGTCTTCCATGGAGATCAATGGGAGCCATCCAGTGCTGAAATTCAGCCAGTTCTCACCAGTTCTACAGAACCGGTTGTTAATTTTAGGTTGGGAGAGGGAAGAAAGGCAGCGGCCGCCCTGAAGGACATAGAACCGGTTGTTAATTTATTTGAATCCCACCACTGGAGCTATCCAGTTCTATGGACAAAAGGCAGCCCATCAAATAAAGTCAGAGATGCAAGCCAGAGTCTCACATCCACACTTCTTTGTGCACTGAATAGAAGGCAATGAAGCAGAGTTGGGCTTTTACTGAATTCATTCATGTTGACTGTCCCCAGGGGGGTGCGGAACATCCTGAATGCTCCTTCCCCCTAACCGGCCCAGGTTGAATTGCAGGAAATCATTTGCAGGGTGTGTGTGTATCAGAACATTTCAGACGATCAGTTCAGCGCAGAGGCGTCTCAACAGGGAGGGCAGAGCTCTAAGTGTTGCAAGGAGCCTTACCCTGTCATGTAAATCCCTCCTCTCCCTTGCTGCTGTAGCCAGTCAGCAATGCCAAGATGTTGCTTTTCCCTGTGAGGATTGGCTAAAACAGTGCAGGAAAGGAGTGATTTCCACTGCAAGGTAAGGCTTCTTGCAAAACTTAGAACTCTGCCCTCCCTGTAGAGATGCCACTGGTTCAGCGTATGTGAAACCCCTGAAGAAAAAGACAATTTGTGCTGGACTTTGAGAGACACAGAATGGTGGTGTGGACTAGAACACCAAATTGTGGGTGCTGTTGAACAGGGATGTAGCTATCTTCAGAGGCATTTCTACAGGGATGGCGAAGCTGTAAGTGTTGCAAGAAGCCTTACCCTGCCATGTAAATCCCAAAGCCAAGATGTTGCTGTTCCCTGTGAGGATTGGCTAAAACAGTGCAGGAGAGGAGTGATTTCCACTGCAAGGTAAGGCTTCTTGCAAAACTTAGAGCTTTGCCATCCCTGTAGAAACGCCACAGGCTATCTTAATATAGTAGACACCTTATGAACATTCATCCTTGCAACAAAGCTCAGGATTCACATGTTCCCAGACTAGCTTAATTGAGGCCACTTCTGAGTTTTCTAGATTTGGGTGCAAGAAGCAGCCTGCGAGCTCAGAA